>OMMV01153372.1:13420-25354 GCA_900302635.1 Chatrabus melanurus
AAAAAAAAAAAAAAAAAAATCAAGGTTACCGGTGTAGCTGTGGGCTGCAAAGAAGGGTTGGATGGACAAGACAATCTGGAAAGGCACAAGCTCTAATCTTACTCACAAAATACTGTGGGCAGGTGTGGCGTTCAGGTGACTCTGAAGGCAGGAAAGGCAGGGTTGTGGTCTGAAGTGGGAGGTTCACTAAAATCAGTCAGGTAAGCACAATCATACTGTAATTTGAGCAACAGTTGTCTGTCTGTTTGTCCCCTTCTTCCTCCCAGGTCCTTTGTCCAATTTCTACCAAACTTGATATGTGGATGAAGTTCAATTGCCCTAAAAGAGTGAGTATTGGCAAAGGTCAAGGTCATTGGGTCAAAATTCAAGTTTTGCACTCTGATTTACACCAAACCTGGCACACATATGGAAGCGAGTTCTAAAATTGCCCAGCAAGGTCAAATTTGCCAAAGGTCAATCATTGGAGCCAAGTCTGCCTGTCTGTTTGTTGGCAAACTCCTCCTCTGTCTTTTTGCCGATTTTTTTACCAAACTTGGTATGTCAATGAATGTTGACCCTGAAATTACCCTTAAAGAATACATTTTGCCAAAAGTCAAGGTCAAGCAATTTGAATTTCAACCGGATTTGGACCAAATGTGCCACACACCTAGGTGGATTCAAGAGTTGCCCTGGCAAGGTCAGCCAGAGGTCAATCATTTGGGTAAATGTCAAGGTCATTGGGGTCAGATTGCCGTAGCCCTTACTGTCTTCATGCCCACTGGTATTATTACCTAGTTTGTAGAAAAGCAAACTCGAATTTTTATGTCTAAAAATGGTGAGTTGCGTCAAACCTTCGTAGAATTGCACGACTGTGTGTGTCAACACTGCAATACAACTTTTGACTAGCGGACATTGACGTTTGCAAGTACGTTCGTCCACGTTGGCCCAAACGTCATAGTGTGACTGTGCCTTAAGTAATCGAATGGATAAAATTTAAATGAATTGGTTCATTACCCAAAGTTATCCTACTTTTCTTCATAATTTTATCTTTGCTACATTCATTCCTTTTCTGAGTCCGCTTAGTCCTGTTAAGGGTAATGGGGGCTGAAGCCTATCCCAGCGGTCACTAGGCGAGAGGCGGGGTACACCCTGGACAGGCCGTCTTACCTACAGTGAAATTAATAATGATATTTAGCACTGTAGGTGGGGACTCAGCATTTTTATGTCTGCAGTCTTATTACAGACACAGCAACGTATTCTTAGAGAAAGTTGAAAATCTGATTGTTTTGTGTTAGCCACCCTGCAGCCATATTTACAGTGATGTAACTTTCGGTAAAGTTTGGAGTCCTGATGCCTCCGGGAACCTTTAGCTGTCGTTGCTCGTCACATGACATTGTAAAGAAATGTCCTTCATGAGTCTCTGAACCACTTTGGTAGCAGCAGAGAAACAAACAAACAAACAAAAAAATGCAAATTACTGAAGCATTAAGGCACACTGCGAAAAAAACTTGGCAGAGTCATTGACGACTGCTTTTGCTGCTGCGCAAGAAAATAAATTTCTGTGTCTGCACTGCACTGCAGAAATCAAGCATTCGATAAATGTTACCCAACATTTCAGACTGTATTTCTGACTCTCCTATCAGCCTTTCTTCTCGAAAAATCTCTCTAGTATTTGTGTTTGAATCCACGCCTGATCTCACGCACACCTGATGTTAATCGCCAAAAATTTCTCTCTTTACCTCGTGCGCACGTGTGCCTTGGTGTGTGCGTGTGTCTGAGCGAGCGCGCTGTGAACGTGTACTTTTGTGTTTGCGCATTAGAAATTCAGTCTCGACGTGACATTGTTCCTCCCGCCTGCAGCTCCGGAGCTCTGACAGACGTGGGTTTGCACAGCAGAAGCTGCACGCTCGCTCGTGCGCCCCCACGGGGGACTTCATTTGACGCCGTCCGCCCTTTGAACTCGCTGTGGCATCGAGCGGCGGGTCGCTCGTGTACAACCTCCACACAAAGAGAAATCACACTAATTGGCCCTGGTGCACCTGAGAGACAGTCGAGTCATTAAAGTGTTTGGTTGCTCATCTTTAATTGGCTGATTTTGAGAGTGCTGCTGCACATTGTCACGTTACACTACAGCGTCGCTCTTTCAGTGATCCCGGGGAGGAATTATTCCATTTGCATGACATTTTTCTTCTGTGCTTTAGTATTATAGCAAACACTAATAGCAGGCACCCTGTTGTGAGCTTTTAATCAGTTTCATTGAAGGTTTACAATGAAAAACATTGTTTCAGTATTTACTGTTATAACTGTGCAACTCACTTCGTCTTCCCTGTTGTGGTAACTGCATAAGGCTTGGACAGCAAAAATGTAGATGAATGAGTGAGTGAATTTATCCATCCCAGCCAGCTTGTGCAGACATTAACTGGGTGATTCTTCAACTAAGGGGCAAATTAGGTCCACGTATTTCACCTGCATCCAATTTTAATCTCACTTGTAACAGTTATGTAGCAGTGATTTTATTTTGTGTAGTTTTATCACATGATAAAATGATAAGCACCAAAAGAGGTACAACTAATGTATTATTTCAAAAATTTCAAATTGATTTGAGAGGAACACAAAATTAGATGTCCTAATTAAAGGTATGGTATGATGATGATAATTATTGTTTTCTGACAGAGTAATTGGTAATTTGCCTTATTGTGGTTTTTGCTTTGAGTCGTGTATCAATTGTTATCTATAAAAGTTCCAGGCTCCAAAAGTCGTTACATTTTTCATAAGTGAGCTCAAAATGTTAGTCCTAGAATTTTGGTCAACTCCGTTACGTTTGGGCTTTGCTGCCCTCTATTGTGTGCCAGCTGAGTTACTGACTGAACCAATCAGATGTCTCGTTACATCTGGTGGAGAGAAACATGGTGGATGGATTAATGTCAAAACATTTTAACTTTCTGAAGAAAAACAACCAAAAATCAGTAAGTAGCTTTATTTTCCATCACCTCTGTTACTCCTTCTGACAAATTATTTATCAGAGAATTTAATAAATATAATATGGATTAGATATGGCTTGTAGCTCACTCATAAATGCAACATAAATTTCAATCCAATGAATTACCATGTGGCAGTTCAGAAGGCTGAACAGCTGAAATCGTCACCTCCGTTACAGCCAGCTCCATTACATGTTGCTGTTTTGGACTGTTATAAAAAATTAAAAATGTCGAAAGGTGCACTGCTTTTGATGGTTTTGAAATCCCTTGTTATCCAGTTTGATTATGCATCAGGAATTAAAACATTCTGAAGAACTTATTTTTGACCATTTGTGGAACCTGTAATTTGCCCCCTAGTTAAAGAATCACCCAACTCCAAAACAATAAATGCTATCATCTTTTAACTCAACAAATTAAAAGAACATATAATGAGGACAAACACTGTTGTATCTGGTGAACTTTGACGCACCAGATCTATTGAAAGACCAACTTTGATTTGCCAATGTAATATCCCATAGACAGTGTGCCACCTGCTGGATCGTTAGTGGTACCCGCCTTCACATGAGCGTCAGTTAATACGTTATTTAAGATTGGTGGATGCTGGATAAATTGTCAAAATATGAATAGCTGTAGTTAAAACTCACTTGCAGCTTGACTGCCTCCTGAACACTGGACACATTGTATGCTCGTCGTTCCGCTCCGCCCAGCTTACAAGTTAACAACTGTGGAAAGAAACATGATGCCCACTATGCGGCCAAATTTAGGACGAAATATACAACAGAGTGGGAACCCGAACTAAACAATAGATAAGACGCGTGGCTGGGGATAGTGTCAGAACCTTTTATTAGTACTACAAAATAGCGACACTACTTGAAATACTGCTCCAGAATATTTCAAAACCTGTTTCAAACATTGTTCCAGGGTGCGTATCCAAAGGAGCTGTGCTAAATGGGGCCTTAATGCGTCACCAACCGATTCGAAGCAAATGCTTTGAAACGTTGCATTTAATTTGGTGTTGAAAAATTAACATACAAGTGAACTAGGATCTTGCTGTTTTTGAATTTCATGTTTTAAGGGTACAGTTAGCGTTGGCCTTGCTTGTAAATATCTTAAATGCTGTATAAACAGAACTAAATCAAAGAGAATTAATTTTGTATTCAAAAGAAAGGCTGGGGAAAAAAGTATGAAAAAGTATTTTAGCTCCGAGCGGAGTGAAGCCCTTTAGGGTTGTGCTTTTCCCTCCAGACTTCTGGAAGGCTGCTGTGTCTTTGTGTGACCCTTCAGCTTCTGGAAGGTGGACAGGTGGTACCAACTGGAGCCTGGAGGGCCCTGTCAACCCCATACAGTCCAGCAGCTGACCAGAGAGAAAGAGAGACAAAGGAGATCAGAAAATGAGAAGAAAATGAAGGATGGAGAGAGAAACAAACCAGACGACCATGTCAAAGCTCGAGCGAGCTCTGCCCGCTGTTATAGTTCCAACAGGAGTCCCCTCTTGACTTCAACAGGCGTGGCAAAATGATTGGTTTCGCTCCAGTATAATGGCCATCTATGAATGCTGAGTGCGACTACGGGGGACCATTAGAGCCACAATGGCCGACAAGACACTAAGCACTCCCCAGAGGTCTTGAGGGGCCCTTTCATGCCTGTCCTGGGGCCGAGAGGGCCATAGAGAGCTGGTGGCCAGCTGGTTCTCTGGCCACTGTACAGCCCAAGCTCTGCTGCTTGGAGCTGCCGGCCGTATGGAGAGGCGAGAGAACGAGGTCTGTGTGTCACACGTGGGCGAGCACGCACTCGCATGTACATAACGCGTACACACACACACACACACACGGCACCTGCTTTTTAACCACACCAGTGCTGAAGGAAGGAAGGAGGCAAGGAAGAGAGAAAAGAAAAAAGGAAGGAAGGAAAGCCAGAAAAGAACAGATGGGTGCATTTGTATCTGCAGTCGTTTGCTCGTTCGTTCTTCATTGATTTTCAGACTCGACCATTTCTTTCAAATCTGTCTTTACTTTGTTGCGTAATGTTGTGGGAGGAGGTGGTGTTTTTTTGTCCTGAGCTGTTTGTTGGATTGTTCCCATGATTATCAAACAAGTGATTTTCACTATAGTGGCTTAGTGCTTAGCACTGTTGCCTCACAGTGAGAAGGTCACAAGTTCGAATCCAGCCCGGTCCTTTCTGTGTGGAGTTTGCATGTTGTCGTCTTTGCCAGTTGCTCCGGTTGCCTCCCACCTCCAAAGACATGCAGGTTCGGTGAATTGGTAACTCTAAAGTGGCCGTAGGTGCAAGTGTGAGTATGTCTGGGTGTACCCCGCCTCTCACCCACTCACCACTGGGACCCCCCCCGTGACCCTTAACTTAACAAAGCGGGTTCTGAAAATGAATAAATAAATGAGTGACGTGAACTTGACCTGGAATATAAGGAAAGTGACTGATAGTCTCACTTCATGGTCATATTTCAGGGCTGGTAATTAGTGTTGTAGCAAAAAATAATAGATGATGGTATTTATTCAAATTTTGAGCAAAATTAAAAAAGGTACACTAACAAATAATTGATACATTTCTAAACAATACATTTCTAAAATGGATTTACTAATGAATTAAATGAAATGGTCGATTTAAATCTTTATGCCGTATCAAACTTGTGCTAGTGAACGTGTGTTTGCTGCTTTACGGCACCATGTGGGGGAAAAAAAGAGCCGTCGCGCCCAATTCCAACCTTTTATGGAAAGATGCTGTGACCGCTTCTCTGTCAGATCCTCAATAATTCTCTACTGCGGAAAACTTGTTTTGTCTGCAGCCTTTTTGAAAGGCAAGCGTAATAAAAGGCATTTATTTTTTGTGCCGGGTGACGGCAGTTTCATCAAGTCTTCTCAGAGCTGAGAGACGGCGAGAGAAAAAAACTTTTACTAATTGACATGGTTGCAGAAATTCAGTCGCTGTTTCAGTTAGCCGCTTTGAAAAGCCTATTATGAAAGGTTTTGTCAATTACTTCTGCTCACTTCCATATGCCGCGGCTCTTTTTAGAGGAACTCATTTGTGTCTTATTTATTTCCTTTTGCGTACAATAACAAATTAAAGCTTTAGTTTCATGGCAGTGACACGGAAGGTCTCGAGCTTCTTCGTGGGCTTTGAACGAACGCCAGGAAAGTCGTCTCGTGACACATTGTCCTTGCCTCGCCGGCTAATTTGGTTTCAATGCATTAAAAGGTGGTTTGAATTCTCACTCCTGTCAAGGTTTTTGTATTAGCTCTCTTTAGTAAGAACCCATCTTTCATTAATTGCTGTAACTAAAGGCGGCTGCCAATGCAGCTAACCTTGTTTACAGTCGCATCTAAATAAGCAGTTTGTAACAATAAATAGAAGTCTTTTAAAAAAGGCATTATTCAGGAATAATTGCAGTCGCAGGCAGACAGGTTATGATGTATACACAATGGTGCTCCGTGCAAGACGGAATGTGACAAGTGTTTTAGCCTCGGTTTTGTCAATTCAAATGCAAATCCAGTGCAGAAAAGAGTAATTTGGGTAGAAGATGTCAAAAAAAAAAAAGTCTTGGCAATTGGCTGTCTGACTAAGCACCGCAGATATTAGCGGGTTACGTGAAACAGTTCATCCTGTCAAGATACACTTGATGGTACCATATATCTCCAGTTCCTCTAACTCAATGGTGACAAGTATTTAACAGGCATTCTGATGGAAATTCCCCTCAAAAGCTTTCATTGTGTGATTTCTTGGAGTCCGCCTTTTTGCTTTCATTGTAAAATCCATTTATAAAACACCTCAGTACTGAGGTACAGTAAAATTGATGCCTCACTCGCCTGGAACATATGATCAGGACGATGTGTTTGCAATTCACAGGTCTTATAATACTGAAAATGGTTGCCAAGTGCAATGTATTTAAAAAAAAAAAAAAAATTGAACCTCATTAACAATGACGAATCTGACACCTGAGCTTAGAAGCTATGAGTCCTATCTTGACGATCTGTGGTGCATGATCTATGACACATAGCGCAAGTCCATTTTCTGAATCCACTTTGTCCTGTTAAGGATCATGGGGAGCTGGACCCTATCCCACTGGTCAGTGGGCAAAAGGCGGGGTGCACCCTGGACAGGTTGCCAGTCTATCGCAGGGTCGACGCACATATAGACAAACAAACCCATTCACACTCTCGGTCACGGTCAATTTGAAATGACCAATTCACCGAACCTGCATGCCTTTGGCCGTGCTGCCAGAAATCTATACGGAAAATCACATTTCAATATCTCATCTAGTTCCTGAGATATGGTCACCATTAATGTATTTTAGACTATAACCTCTGATTTGACCTTGACCTTCAACCTAAGACCGTCCACTGAGTTTATCCACCAAATTCAATTGAAAGTGCTCTTTACTTTTTCAAGATATCACAGCAGACGTTTAAACAAACAAACAGATATGGTCATAAGAATAGCCTCTTTCTGGTACGCAGCGAGGTAAATATTTTTTTTAAAAAGATCAGCCTCAAAATCTATTCACCTGTTCACCTCTCCAATACCCACCTTCTCAAACAGCATGCAATGAAAACATGACCTCCTTGATAAAAGTAAAAATGGGATATTGTCCTGAAGGCCTTGCGTGTCCCATCGCACGGTGTCCATGCACCGAATGTATGGAAAGTGTTATTGTCTTTTCTTTTTTTTTGCTCTGTGACCTTGGAAAGTAGGTCAACGTCATTCTTCATCAAACTCATCCAAGACCTCCATGGGATGCATCTGAGATACAAATTTGGTGGCTGTGCACACAACCTATTAAGAGTTACTGTGAGTACTGTGTTTCACCCGGACGCATGCACAGCATTTCTATGTCCCCCCCCCGCCGGGGCGACAATTATGGAAAAAAATTCTTGGGATTCGGACAATGTGGCAAATTGTGGACTGATTGTGAGAGCAAGCAACAAACTCGAGCCACACTGTTATATTCATACGGGTAAATGCACTGAGCAAATCATCCAACACGGCAGTAAAAACACGGCAGTATATTTGTGTGCAATGTATTAATTCTGAATCGTGACTCCTTCTGTCTGTATTAACAGCTTTTCTCTTTGTGCCAAGAAAGACTCGGTAAGCTTTTGCTGCAGGGAGTGACGACGTCAGGGTGTTGACGCCAAACATCAGCTGCGACACCTACATAAACAAATCACATTCAATGACAGCTGGCTGACTGAAATTACTTTGTGCGTGCGTGTACTATATGTATAAATTTGTATAATTTCATATAAAGCTGCCTAGAAGGGAATATTTTTATTTTTCACCCACGAGAAAATCAAGCTGAGAGCAGATGTGACAGATGTTCATCTCACCTAAACGCGGACAATAATAACGCACCGCACTCACAATGCACACACATTAAACTCTGTCCCAATCTGCACCCTACATGTACAACACACGCACACGCGCGCACACATGCACACCCACACACGCATGCACAATGAGGAGAAACTGCTTTGAACTTGGTGTCAGGCGGCGTGAAAGCAGCTGGGAGCATCAGGGTCATGAAGCGCTTTGAGAGGTGAGATGAGGTCCAGCGTTTGCTCTGCTGTCTGTCTCTGATGTACTGATGGCTGATGGGGGTCGGGGAGGTTGTGGTACACAATGCAGCCATCAGGCCCAGCCATAAGGCTCTCTTTGTTGCACGTCACCCTACAAAGTTTGATGCAGACCGCACAGACCCCAGTAACAGCACACATTGGTTAACTTTGACGTGGTTGCTCTGCAAAAATCATGTTCACTTGCTGAAAAGGAAATCAAGAAGAAAAACAGGACATTTTTTTTTTCCCTCGAGTGCACAATCAGCTATATGACAAATCACAGATTCTTCACATGACATATCACTGAATACAGCAAGGGGTAATCTCACTGGGGTCGAAGCTCAAAACATGCATGTCAAGTCATTTAGGAAATGGTGAACACGTAGATTGCAACAACTATAGGGGTATTAAACTACTCTCTGTGCCAGGCAAAGTATTTGCAAGGGTCACTCAGAAGAGGATTGCCGGCTCTGTTAGGCCCGCCCTATATGCTGAAAACACAATTGTGTAGGGCCCCGTTAATCGCATAGACGTGTCAGACTTTAGGGTCCTGGTGCTTCCAGTATTACGATATGGTTTTGAGACCTAGGCCTGATTTTATGAAGCAGTACTAAGGGAGATAGACTGAGACTAAGGCTTAGTACTTAAACTTTAGTCAAATACTAGAAATGGTGGCGTCCTATGGGGACAGACTATGAAAGTTAGACCCGTCTAACTCTAGTCCAAAGGTCTAAACTTTAGACCACTCATTTGAGGTGTTTTAAGCCTGTTAGTCCTGGTCTAAGGCTACGATGGCAGCGATTGTTGTGCTTCAAGATATGGACAGGAGGTGACGCTTGCGTCAGGAGAGGGTTTTGCGAGATTTCCAGGGTTCCCCCAGTCCCTCAAATCCATGACATTTTTGGCCGAATTTGATTGACAAATGTGACCTAAGGTGATTACTGGATGTCTTAAGTAATGGATCTCTCCACTGCTGGGTTGCTGAATAATTAGAACCTATAGAATCATGTGTGTTGCAAATAATTTGATACCAAAATTAAGACCATACAACCAGCAGTTCTTGAAATATGGCATCATATTGACAGATGTTTCATATAGATATAAGCCAGGTATGGTAACTGATGATTTGAAAAAAAAAATCAAAGACTGTGAAGTCAACTGAGTTTAATAATAAAACATTTAATAAAATACAAAAAGCAAAACTGTCTAGTCTTTTAATTGAACAAAACAGGTCTATTACACATAATTCAGTGGATGGGGAAAAAAGGATCTCAAAATGAGGTATCAATATTGAGAGCATTCCCTGTTTGAATGGTTGTAATAACAAAGCAAAATTTTTTTTATAACTTTATTTTATTAATTGGAAATGTATGTGAGGCCACATTAATTAAAATGAGGGCTATATCCAGCCCCTGGACCGCTAGTTGCCCTTGCCACATATAACGATATAGATTATATTGTTCTGTTCATTCACGATCAGCGAAATTTGTTAATTATAGCTTAATTATAATCATCACCTCTTGGTCTGACATATGCTTCAGTATCAAAGCAGTTCTGTGAGCGACACCATTAATGAGATCTAATGTTTCTGCATCGTGCAGGGATGCCACAGTGATGAGAGGTTTTCTGAGACCATAAATCAACAGACTTTTAATTAAAGAACCCTAGTCAACAAAAACACAATCAAACTGATGACTTAATTGATGCTAACTACAAGAAGTTGGGGTGTTTCTTTCCAGGGTTGGGTAGCAGAGCTGGAACGGCTGTCAAGATGTTTAATCATGTTTAATAAATTGCAGCAGGCAAGACTGTATCTAATCTATTAATAAGCCCACATCATTACATTGTGATTTGCATCTGGAAAGGGTCCAAGCACTACGCAACTCCTACTGAACCCAGCTGTTTGAAAGCAAATAGCCTTGTCTCATACAGTGCTAGTACATTACCGATCAGGGAATGAAAAAAAAAAAATACATTATCTATTGTAAGAATGGCATTTCTAATAAACACACATTTGTGTTGATGCAAAAAGGCACGTACGTGCGAGTAACTGATTTCATTGAACAATGTTGTCAAATTAAAACACAAGGCCGATGATATTCAGGGGTGAAACAAAGGGAGCGTCAATACAATATGTATTCATCTGCAGCTTGTGCGCGCACGCACACACACACACGATTAATTGTATCCTTCACTCATTGTGAGGCAGCCTGCTTCTAATTAGCTTAGGCATGGTTTTGCATATTGCATTTATTTAATTTCTTCACGGGCCGCACCAGACGAAGGTGTCATTTGTGAAGAAAAAGGGCAATTTCTCGCCATGCTTTATGAACGCACAAAGGGCTGGAAGTACTGGGGATTGCTGTAACTATGAAGACTCTTTTTCTTTTTTTCTTTTTTTTTTTTTTTGTAAAACAAAATCTCTCCGGCATGCCGCTGTGGATACTTGGCGTAAAGACAATACTGTAATTCTAATGAACAGATTATGTTTACAGTTCTCAAATAGGTATCGCTGTACGCCGCATTAATTTCAACAATGCTGCAGTATTTGAAGTATTTTTCGGAGACGGGATATTGGACGACTCCAACACAGCAGTAGGTACGAATCCAGAAGATGGAAAAAAAGTCCGTATGGATATGGAAAATAGGTCGGTAGAAGTGATCTATCTCGCTGAAGTTGAGAGTTTTGCAGAATCAAGCGAAGGCACTTTGAGGTGATTTGGCATCCAGCTGAGTGAGTGAAAACACATTCCATATGTATAGAGTCTTATCGTGAAGAGCAAGTCTAAGCTGCTGCTTTCCTGCCAAATAGAAGACTTTAGGCATCTGACATCAAATCCTGGTTGAAGCTTTACTTTGCATCTGTGCGCGTACATGTTGGCTGTGACGTCGGTAGTTCTGTGTAAGCTGTGTAAATACACGTTTGGGAGTAAGGTACGCATATATACTGATGTACATACACATGTATGTATGTATCAAATGGAATCGTCTCCATGGAGCATCTAATCAGGAGCCATTTTGGCAGCCAAGCTCACATCCTGCTGCAAGCAAGCAACAGATGGCAGGACCGAGTACTGTGACCGATTTAGTCCGGGCTTGTTTGCTAGGAAGTAATTGTGTTTTATCCTGGAGAGAAACTGAATATTATAGCCATGCAGGCAAACAAATTACAGTCACCTCACTGGCCGGCAGATGACTCGATTTGTCTCGTGTCCAGATGGAGTTCAAAGAAAATAAATTGGCCTCTAATGCTGCTTAAGCTGGATGCATTATAGTTTGGGTGTGCGATGTTTGCTTGCCCGTCTGTGTGACTGCCTTGTTGCCTGTCTTTCTACCTGTTTATCTCCTCACCAGCTGCCTGTCTGCCTTCTCGCAAATCGGCTGGTCTGTCTGTTTACCTGCCGTCGTGT
>OMMV01153372.1:25374-35880 GCA_900302635.1 Chatrabus melanurus
GTCGTGTCTGGTTTTGTTTTGTGGCAGATGTTTGCTGCAGGTCTGTTTTTAATTTGAAAGTGAAGAGAACCAGGCCTTGCAAAGCGCGCATATTACCCACAGCAATTCAATTCAATTCAATTTATTTATATAGCACCAAATCACAACATAGTCGCCCCAAGGCGCTTCACAAGGGTAAGGTCGAACCTTACCCACCCCCTGAGCAAGCACAATAGCAACAGTGGTAAGGAAAAACTCCCTGGATGTTTTATAAGTATAGGAAGAAACCTCAAGCAGACCAGACTCAGAGGGGGGACCATCTGCTATGGCCATACAGCCCATGGTATATATTGGTTGAAAACAAAAGCTTGTAGTGACCTTGACTTTTGACCTTATGATGTCAACATGAACAGGAGTCAGGCTACATAAATATATCGCAATAACAATTGGGTATGCACAGCAAAGGTTAGGGGCTCAAAAACACTTTTTGATTAAACAAGGCATCCAGATAATTAGAGTGACTCACCGCCATCAACTAATTTTTCGACTTCATTCAACGTCATCATGTGATGTCCTTGACCTCAGAGGTCTGATACATTTGTTAGCCAAAGGAAAGCAGAGTCTTTGCAGTCTTTGCAGAAACCACATTTGAATATCTAATCTAGTTCCTGAGATATAATCATTCATGTATTTTAGATGATGGCTTCTGATTTGACAATAACCTTTGACCTAAGACCTTGACATGACCTGTGTTGTGAAAGGACAGTCCACTGACTTTATTCAACAAGTTTGATTTAAATTGCTTTTTGCGTTTTGAAGCTATTGCCGTGGACAGACAAAAGGACATGGCGATGGCAATAGCCACTTTCTGCTTCAGGGCAAGGCTGAAAACACTTCTGGTGACCTAGTCATTTGCCCTTCTGACTTCAAAATCAATAGGCTTCTTTGCTTATCTGACCCAAATGTATTCAGAAAAGTTTGAGTTTTTTGGTAAGTTCTTTTTTTCTTTTCTTTTTTTTGCAAACGTGTGCAATGTGAGGGAAGGAGAGACAGTGCACTTACCAACATTACAGCCTTGGTGGGTTGAGGGGTAAAAACTTCAATTAAATTTGTACATGGGCCTGTGTGTTATGGGACTCAGTGGTGGTGGGCCACAAGATGCCAATTGGGCCCTGCACATGGTCCTCTGTCGGAAAAGGGTGGATTGTATTCTTTGGTCAGGGAAGAGTTACTGCCCCAAGTGGAGGAGTTCAATTATGTCGGGGTGTTGTTCGTGAGTGGGGGTAAGATTGAGCATGAGATCGAAAGATGGATCGGTGCTGCGTCTGAGGTGCTGCGGTGGAGAAGAAAGAGCTGAGCCAGAAGGCGAGGCTCCCGACTTACCAGTCGATTTACGTTCCTATCCTCACCTATGGTCATGAGCTTTGGGTAGTGGCTGAAAGAACAATATTGCGGATACAAGCAGTGGAAATGAGGTTCTTCCGTAAGGAATCTGGGCTTACACTCAGGGACAGGGTGAGAAGTTCGAATGTCCGGGAGGAACTCAGAGTAGAGCCGCTGCTCCTTTGCATCAAAAGGAGTCAGCTGAGGTGGTTTGGGCATCTGTTGAGGATGCCACCTGGTCTTCTCCCTAGGGAGGTCTTCCAGACACAGGTTACATCTCCCAGCTGGCTTGGGAATGCTGAGGGATTCCCCAGGAGGAGTTAGAGGACTTGGCTGAGGATAGGGAAGTGTGGGCTGAGCTGCTTAGTCTGCTGCCACTGCGCCCCAGACCCGGATAAGTGGCAGAAAATGAATGAATAAATGTTTGAAATATATGCCGCAGTACTCCATATAGTGTAATTTGACAGAAAAATAATTATCCTTGGAAAAATATTCACAGCATAACATTGACTTCCTGCTTGCTGCCTAACTCCTTCAGCTCTGTGGGTGATGATATTTCGGATCTGAACAGGTGATATTTCTTCCAATTAGACTCAAATTTGGCCCTAGCTAAATAAATTTAGCCAAACAATGCCATTAAATTATGGCATTAAATAAAGAGGGCAAAAAAGTGCAAGACAAACATGGCTCAAGCAAAGGCTAATGGTGTGTTGAGGGGACGTCTCAATTTCCAGCTTCATCGTAGGAAACTTTTATAGTAGTAATATTGAATACTGAAGGCTTGGGATTCTCATTTTATTCAGTAACATATCATCCGAAATTCCTTTGAGAACGTTTGTTGAAAAAAACATGCGAAGAGCCGAATCCAGATAAACTTGACATCAGACGGCAAGCTTGTTAAACTGGATAACGCCTCATTTAGCTTTTATCTGTGGTGGGAGAGCGGTGCACTCTTAAGTGGCTGCGAAGGCCTAACTTGTCTTGGAAACACTGACTGTAGATTGCACAGTGAAAGCTTGTGGGATTTGTTTGTGTTGGCTTCTGTGCTATCCTCTGAGCAATTTTGCCTTCTGCTTCTAATGCTGCATTCACATGTTGACAGCAGAAAAACTGTCATATCGGTAGTTATAGCAAAATCACTGTTGACTGTGGTGGGAGATGGTAGGTGATAATGATGATGTGATACGTGACAATTTTGCAGTGTTAACGAAATGGACAATAAAGTACTCCGTTTGAAAGATACAACAGCATTTTAGTGTTTTGCACAATTTTGTATTGAAATGGGAAGAGCTGGCTTTTTCTGTTTACCTGATACAAAACTGACTGTCTCTGCACTAAAATAGTTGATCTGTTACTGTCCGTGTTTCACCGTCGTTAAAGATAAATCAACATCCAAATTGTCCTTGTCGTTCCAGCAAGCGGAAAATTTTTGCTTTTGATGGCACACATCATTGCCGCTGTCACAGCTGATGGTGGCGAAGGTTTCCATCGACCCCTCATTAAAAACAATGGAACATGTGGGTTACCATCTGCTGCACATCTTTAATATGTGAATACAGCAATATTTATTACTGATTGATCTTAAATTAATTCCAAGAAATATTCAGTTATTTGGAAATGTTCTTTTATCTATCTACTGACTTGTCAAAAAAATGGCTGTAAAAGTGATCATTTAGATATGCGGCATTAAAATATATGCACAACACTGTATACTAACGTTGTTTTGAGGTTATACTTTGGGCACATATTCAATACAGTCTTTGTAAAGTTTTTTTTTTTCCGATTGTTCATAAGAAGAAATTCTCTAACTGAAGCCCCATTCTCACTTTCATGGATGTAATACTTGAGCCAGAGAGTTGATCAGTCTCATTTTGAGGGATTAAATGTGGTGGAGATTTTTCAGTATCTATGCATCCCTGGTTATGAAAAATGATAACGTTGCATCCATGGTAATTTTCTAGCTTTATAACATTGTCATTATCAATATGCATGGCAAATGAATAGATTTTATTCTCACCTATATGATTAGGTTTAGATTTTTGAAGATATTTTTCGTAATTTTGCCTATTTTTGTGTATTTTTAGAAATTAGGGGTAGGGGTAAAGAATCTGTCATAGAAACTACCATACTAACCCCGCCACCTTCATTTGGGTATCATTGTAAAGAAAAAAAATTGGAAAACATTTACATATGTATTATGGCTGTTGAGCTTCAATGGCTGTGGCACCCCAATTAAGAACGGGGGATTACCAAATTACTAAAAAAAAAAAAAAATGCATTTTTGGGTAAAAAATGTTAATTTTTTCCCCCAATATCATTGACATTAGACTAACTATCCATCCATGGTACTTTAATTGGCCTCAAACTGGATTTTCATGCCAAGTTAGGAGCAGGTAGGGGGGAATTCTTTCATCCCACAACCAATCATACAGCAGCCTTATTTCATGAACATTGTGCAGAGGTAGGGTAATAAAACTGGAGAAAAAAATAAGGAAACCTACCATGGATGCAATGGTATCACATATTTTCCATAACTTGGGATGTATAGCTACTGGGAAATCATAATGAGATTTAATCCCTCAAAATGAGACTGGTGACCAAAATTTGGGGGGTTTAGCAGGACTAATATGCATCTTCAAATTTCACTCTTTGCAAACCTTTCCTTACCTTGGAAAACCTTAGAGGGTACAGGAGGGTGTCTATGATGAACCTGGCTATTCCGTCATTGTGTCGTGGTCTTGTTTACATCTACAGTACCGCTACAGTTGTTTTTGCACATGTAACATAGTACACAAGTCACAAGCTGGTTTGCCACACTTGTGACCTTCTGGGACACATATCCGGGAAAGTGAGAACGGGGCTTAAACATAATGTGCAGGGGCAAACTCACTTCAGTTGTGTACTGTATGTAGTTACTAGTGATGGTATGCTATCATGACAAGCACTTGTAAGCATGGATTCCAACAAAATATTTATGTTGATCACCACCCAAATTATAATCACGTTCTGTTTTGCACCCTTTGATTTTCAACCCTTTTCTGTTTATATAAAATATTCTTGAATCAAGTGTTCATTCACTGTCAAACCCTGCTCGGCGTGCCAACTGTGTGCATTAGACAATCCGCTGCAATCTTTGTTTTGGCTAGTGCAAGGCAGCAAGTGATTACCCAGAGTGCTTTGGGAAAGTAATGTTCATGGTCTGTGTGGCGGGATTCTCTGAGTGATGACAGCAGAAGTGCCTCGGGCCAAGCGTTTCTTCGCTGCCGTCTCACTTTCGCTGTTTCTGACAACACGTTTACCCCAACAGATGGCTCCAGCACGCGCACAGAGACACCGATGGCTGTGCGGAAATATGTGGGCTAATTCTACACAAAGATGTGCTGGGAGTCCAAAACCAACAAGTGTGAATTACCGTAGAATTAAATAGTGCGTGTTGCCCTTAGAGTTGAAGCAGTTTGGTCAAAGGTCATTGTCATGTGGCTTTTTGAGCGAAACCATTAAGTTGTGTTCACCACCTCTGGATTATTATCTTCTTAGCTTATTCCTTATATATCATTTTTTAAAATACAGTTCACGAAAAGGCATTCAGGCATTTTGTGCAAAGCTTGTGCAAAGTAAAATTTTAAATTGAAGGATCCCTGCTCATATATTCGTTTGTGCGGGTGGAAAATTACAGGCAGGAACTATGACTCGACGGCATGTTGGTCCCGACTGCAGCTCCTTCTGTGAACTGATGCCTGAAGTATTTTCTGTGCATATCAAATAAGAAGAGTTCAGTTTTGCCTTCGGGCCTCTGAAATGACACACAGCACGACAACGTCACAATATGTTACTCCTGAGATGCTCAGCGGGATGGAGAGAGAAAAAGAGACAGAGAGAGATACCGACGCTTTCGCACACAGAAAATCGTCTAAGCATCACGCTTGAACGCATTGTTGGCATCTTTCAGTGATGCAGATAATGTTACATTTGCTGTCGGACAGATTGCCGCGTCTTTACGCTAATTTTGCATCCTAAATCTTGTTGAACTGATCAGCAAGCCACAAGTAGTTTGAACGCAAGCGTCTTCTATTTTAAACATGAATAAAACTTATTTCTAAAATGTAAAATTAACTACACTTTCAATCAGGCCAGTGAGGCGCTGCTTTATGTGTGCAATTTCATATTAGGGCCATTTGATGGGTAATCAAAATTACGACTGTGTTCATTCAATCACATTACAGCAATATGCTGATTTTTATTTTTTATTTTTTTGGAGTCCTGCTTTGAAGTCACACCTGTGTGAAAAATACATAAAGAAACTCCTGGGTATAAATGCACTGTTGTCAGAACTTGCCATACTATTTGCTTGCATGTATTATATATTGGTGGTAGTAAATCTTTTGTGATGAAATACCTGAATTAACAAACTGCTTAATCCCCACAAATATAATTGACAACTATGAAGCATTAAAAACAACAATAAAAGTCAAATGATCTCTCCTTGAAGTCATTGGACCAGAATTATTTTCCTTCATCCACATCTTCATATGGTGTGCTACCATTGTGTAGTTTTGTTGAAATCCATGAAGCTGTTTAACAGGAGTTGTGCTTCCAAAGTGAATATCATACAGTATGATGCATTAATGAACCACAAAATTCCAATTATCTCCCCTTGAAGACATTGGACAAGAATTACTTTCCTTCATGCACATCTTCACATGGTGTGCTACCACAGTGTGAAGTTTTGTTGAAATTCACCAAATGGTGTAGGAAGAGTTGCACTTAAAAGGTCAATATCATGTGATGCATTAATTAAACACAAAATTCTAATTATCTCCCTTTGAAGACACTTTTGAATTTTGGTTTAGGAGGATTTGCGCTTATAAGGCTTGTGGACAGGTGCATACATGGCTGGATGGACAGGGTGAAACCTACCTACCCCCCCCACCAAATGTATTTGGTTTTATGCGTCATTGATAGTTGTGTTGGGCTGGAGTGTATAAAATTCCCAAAATAAACCAGATTGAAATGATCTGTGTTTTTGTGTGTGTGTGTGTGTGTGTGAGAGCATAAGATAGAGAGAAGAGCTCAGACGAGGTGACAGTTTGTCTCCAAGTGGTTTCCGGATCGTGCACTCTGTGTGTGGCTGTGAGAATGGCACGAGTAAGGTCAGTGTCACAGCCGTCATACTGCACAGGTAATGATGTACTGTAGCTGGCATCGCTACAAGGCGATAACCTGGATGTCCACTTACCTGCCCTCACATGCGCACACACACACACACACACGCACGTACAACAAATCCCCCTGGCTGCCTTTCACACTCACCTGGCATCCTTTCTCTGGACCCGGTAGAGCGTGATAGTGTGACGCCGCTCCTAGACTCTACTGACAGCAAAACCTGCAGTGACCAGGAATGAACAGAAAGACCGGGTTATTTATGTTTAAGTGTTATACAACCACCGGCAACAATAAGAACTGCTCACTGGCACTTGTGATGAATTTGACTTTATTTTCCTTCTTTGACCCCTCGGAGTGCTGGATCATGCTCACAGAAGCACACCACATGTCCAAAATGTCGAAGCTGATGTTCCCTCACAATGCAAGTGATACTCATCTGAGTCTCCCTAAGTAACCATTGATTTGACACAAAGTCATTCCAGTGGTACCCAAGGATCCTCCAAAGAGACCTAGTACCAAAGACATCCAGTCTTCGCCTTAGGTCACTGGGAAGCTTTCAAGATTCACAACCATGCATTAAGAGAGGAAGCACCAAGACCCTAAAGACTTTGGCCTTTGTTGTCCTGCAAACGTCTCTGTCCAACAACCTCTTGATTCCATAAAGGCGCAATCTCACTATAATGTTTACTCGAGTGTTTGGTAAACGCAGGGCAAAGTCGAGAAAACTGGCCAAACGTCAGCAGTTGGATGTGGTTGACGTTCATCAGCATAGACCGGTGGAGGCCAGCGGACACCGACGTTTGCAAATACGTTCATCTATGTTGGCCCAAACGTCTAGGTGTGATTGCGCCTTAAGCTCTGCCCAGGCATGTCTTGATCTAAAAGGTTGAGGACCGTAAAGACATGAACGCCACTGCCGAGATAAGTCAGTGCCTCTACAGTCACAAGGTACATCCCTGTTTGTGAAAGCAGAGTACATGCATCATGAACCCGCCTATGGAAGGAGTATCTGAATATTGCACCGTTTTTGTTGGTCTATGGTAAAATCACTTTGTGCTACCTCATGATGGCAATGCACAAGCACTGCACTTGACCACACCTCATTTTAAGACCAACGCACCCAATGTCGCACAGATCCCGCCCACGGGTGCACGGATGAGTGCATTGCTATTAAAACAACATAGATGCTGGGTGTGAAAATGACAACTGTGTGGGTTGGAAACTAGCAATGGCACCTACGCTGTGGAGGATAAGGACTTTCATGTTGGTTTTTCCTTTCGTCTGTGACCCGTATTTACTGACACTATACACACGCATACGGTCTGTAACAGTATTTTTTTTTTTATTGTCTGATCG
Source organism: Chatrabus melanurus (assembly GCA_900302635.1). Classification (NCBI taxonomy): domain Eukaryota; kingdom Metazoa; phylum Chordata; class Actinopteri; order Batrachoidiformes; family Batrachoididae; genus Chatrabus; species Chatrabus melanurus. The sequence goes on from OMMV01153372.1 coordinate 33,256, forward strand.
AAGACAACACTTTACTGCAGCCAAATTCATGTTATTTCCTGCTTCTTGTATGAATAAATGAGACTCTGTGTTGGTTAACTGGGCTGAAAACATTCCCCATTCAGTAAACAAGATTGTACTTTCTCCTATCTCCCACATGACTCTGCCCCCAACCAAATTAAGACACTCATTTGCATAAGCTAGATGGATGAGATAGGAGGAAAATACTTTTCTCTCTGGAAAATAAGTGCACTTTTAGACAGAGGGGGAATCTGAGATGAGATGTCGCAGCCTATTAGAGCGGCCATGCTTCATCATTTTTTTCATACAGGGTATTGCTGTAATAACTTAAGTGTTGGGAGCCTTTGATAAAAAGCTGCAGTGTGATAAAAAGGCAGAAGCTGCGATTGTAAAATGCACATAATGGATTGTTCATGAACCAACCAGCGCACTACGCGACACTTTCTTTCACAGAAAAAAGCCCCACATTTTGCATTTATTTGAATATTATATGAATGAATAATGCACTTTGCAGATTTTTTCGCTCACCGTAATTAGCATTTGCAAACAGGCGCAAGCCTCCTAGAGTTCCAAACACCTATCATGCTAAATCGCGTAATGCATAATAATGTCGCAACACACTAAAACCAGATTTTGGGCATCAAAGTGCATTTTGAAAACCCTTATATTCACCAGTAGGCTGTTCTGCAGTTCCTCCTTACTAACAAACCTGACGCACAGTACGGTTTGTTTGTGTACTAAAAACAGCACCGCAATTTAGTGCAATCAGCACTGCGTATGGGCCGGGGCACCCGGGGGCGCGCTGTGTGTGTTCCAACCCTGTGGTGAAATTGCTGTCAACATGTTTCACCTCCTTTCACTGTTGGTAAGCCGCCTTGGTGTGTCCACTGTCCGCACCTCCCCCACTGAGAGAAACACGATGCATTCGTATCTCCAGGTTTACTACCTTCAGCACGAATGGACAAAATAGTTTCCTTTATATCGTGTCTTTCATTTCTGTTTATCACTCACTCACCAGGATGGAGGTGACCGCCCAAACCTGGCGAAAATGGGCTTTGCAGCATGCTTTAGTTTGCAAGGAAATTAGGTGAAGGAGCCTGTGAATAGGAAATATGGCTTATTTGTTTCTGTACGTATGTTTTGCTACTCTGGCAAAATGAAAAGTACTTCAGGACCAGGCAGCGATGTAACCAACATTAATATCAGAAAACAAATATTGTCACGCTTGTTTGGATGATCTTGCAACAAACTGTACAGTATTTTGAAGAGGGAATTAATTTTAATTTGCAGGTTGTATTGTTTCAACAACCTGTACGATCCTGTGGCTTTGACATGAGTGACTCAGACCATTAGAGAGATAATGGGGAGAGAGCGAGAAAGAAAGAGAGAGCGAGCGAGAGAGAGATCCCCATTTTGCATAAAGCCCCCCGGGAAAGTGTAGAAGTGGCATTATGAATAATGCATTACTCCTTAATTTATGGCCAAACTTTAAATAGTGCTGAAACACGGGAGACGCCACTATATGAAAATCCATCTTGTTACATTATTTGCTTAGTGAGTATGCTTTAAAGCGCACGGTCTCAGGCAGGGTCATTAAACAACGGCCGGCCAATGGGAAAAGGAATTTCAGATTCATATGGATCTTCTTTCTACAGATGCTTGACTTTTGATTGCAGCACTTTGTGTTTGCAGTTTGCACATAATCCCAAATGACTTGCTGGGTTAAATCTAAAATCCATTGCAGGCTGCAGAACTGTTTTGACTTCAGTGCCTTGTGAATTGATTGCGATGACACTCGACCTTCATTACAGGTTGTACAACACCACAAAATCATTAATCTTATGCTCCTAAGGGTCATTTCCCAGGTTTTTAAAAAAAAAGTTATTGATATATTTAAATTAAATAAATTGTTAAACGTGTAAGATCTTCCAACTGGTATGTGTTTGGATACAAACAATATGAAATATCTACTAAAACACTCACAGCAGCTAAACTAGCAAAGAAAATCAGTGTAGCGACTGAGCTTGGCTAGCTAGCTAGATAGCATGGCCAATAATGGTAAATACCCAACGATAAATTAATAGTTACATGGAGTGTACTTGTATAGTTCAGCATTGAGTTAAAACTAACTGTAAACTATATCAAACTGCTTGCAGAACAGATTATACTTATTGTAGTGGGGCGGGATTTTATAAAGTTTGATCACATAATATAGCCCTGTGATAGACTGGCGGCCTCTCCAGGGTGAACCCCGCCTCTCGCCCAGTGACTGCTGGGATAGGCGGGTTCAGAAAATGAATGAATGAATAACATGATATAGCTATCTAATATAACGGCCACTGTTACAGCTAAGCATGGCCAATAATGGTAATTACCAAATAATAAATGAACAGAAACATGGAGCGTACTTGTACAGTTCCGTATTAGGTGAAAACTAACTGCAATCTGCTTATAGAACAGTTAATACTTACTATCGTGGGGCGGCGCTTTATAAAGTTTGATAACGTGATATAGCTTGTCTCTACCCAATTTGCAACACTCCCCGATTTGCACCTGACCTACCCCGCGCATGCATGAGCCAGTCTGCCATCTTGGACAGCTAGGTATGGTACACCATTTGGGACA
>OMMV01153494.1:1962-15623 GCA_900302635.1 Chatrabus melanurus
TAATTGGATAATTGAAAAATTAATCTATATATTAATCAATAATGATAATAGTAATTGTTTGTAGCTCTAATAATTTAAAACCAGATTAATAATTTAATCAGATTATTTTTCCGACATTTTACAGACCAATTAAGTAATTGGATAATTGAAAAAAGTAATCTATACATTAATTGGTAATGTATATATTAATTATTTACAGCTCTAATAGTTTGAAACCATATTAATAATTTAATCAGATTAAACATAGTTTAGTATAATCTGAGTTATTAGTTGAGAACTTTTAAAGTTACTTCAGAAATGGCTATTATGTGGTTTAAACATTAATGGTGACCAAACACCAAAAAAAAAAAAAAAAAAAAAGTCTGTAATGCATAGTTAAATAGGTTGAAACCAAATTAATAATTTACTCAGATTAAATACAGTTTTAATCTGGTTTATCAGACTGCTGTTTAAGACCACTTTAGAGGTGGCTAATATCTGGTTTAGCCCAGTAACGGTGAACTGATGCCAGTTTAAATCGATCTGTGAAGTGTAATAGTTTGAAACCAGATGAGTGATTAAATACAGTTTAAAACGGGTTCTTCTTGGTTTAGATGTGTTTAAATCTACAAATGATCTGTGACACAGGATATTTGGAAATCAGACTAATAATGTAATCAGATTAACTACAGTTTAATCGGGGTTGTTGTTGTTGTCTTAGAGACGTTTTAAAAGCAAATTCAACTCGATACATTGCAGCCATTATCAGTTTAATAATTATTTATTATCAGGAAATAACTATTTTAAAAATGCACTTTAAAGTTTCTCCTGAGCAGAACTTGAAACACAAACATTGTTGGTTTACCAGCAGTTTAACAGTCAAATATGTAAAATTTCTAAATCACTTCTTGAGTGTTTTTATGATTTTTTTTTTTTTTTTTTTGCATGAATAAAGAAAATCAATCTTTGATTGCTGATTATTTTCTGGAAAGAAGCCGTCGGCTCTTAAAGCAGGAATTGTGCCTTCAGCGTGTCCCGGGGAGGCCGGGATGTTTGTTGAAGGCGTGTACAGATGAATGGGAACTCTTCGAAAGAACAGAAGCCCACAAACACGGAAGACTTTAGACTTGATGTGCAGTCAGGTCCATAAGTATTTGGACAGCGACAGTATGAAGTTGAAATGAAACCGTCAATATGTTCTAGTAGTGTCGACTTTCAGCTTTAGTTCAAGGAGTTTAATTTAAAAAATGTTGCTTTCACCATTTTGGAATTACAGCCATATGTATACACAGTCCCTCAGTTTTCAGAGGCCATAAATAATTGGACAAACTAAATATGAGGATTGTTCTTAATACAAATAATCATGTTTACAGCCTGACAGAGCTCAGTGTGTGATTTAGTGAACATTGGCTCACATTTTGAGTAGAAGGCAAGACATCTTGGTGGGGTTGCAAAGGGATGGAAAAGTTCTGGTAAATTTCCGGAAGTTTTCCAGAATCTTTCCCTGGGAAGTTCAGCTCAGGAATTTTGGAAATTTTGACAATTTTTTTTTTTTGAACAATTTTCAGTATTCCAAGTTGGAAACTTTCCATGGGAATTAATGGGATATATGGGAATTTACAGAAATTAACATGAATTAACTGGAAATTTTGGGTAATTTATACAAACATAAATATAAACATTTTGTCCTAAGCAGACATGTATGCAAACATTTCTAATACAAATTTGACAAAAAAAGAAGACATTTTTGACTGATTTATTTGTGAATAGAACTTTAATCGATGTAGTCCTTAGTTTCAAATGCAGCAGTGTGGCTTCAGTAGTCCTGCTGTAGTGTGTGCACGATACTAGAAATGATCTGTGCACGTGCAACATTTAAATTCCCCGTTATAAGATAACTTGCAATTTTGCAAATTTCCAGTTTATTCCCGTAAATCCCCATGGAAAGTTTCCAACTTTGAAAATTCCTGGAATTTTGCAACCCTACATCTTAGTAATGATGGTCTTTCTCATGTTCAACAGTATTCCTTCACTGCTAATTTGAGGTGCTGGAATATTCATGACGTTAAAGCGTGCGTTGCGCCTTTAAAAAAGGTTTAAATTTATTTTGTGCCCCGTCTGTGCCGCAGGTATTGGCAGCAGCCCGTCCAGTCAGTGGGACTTCTGGGGAAGCACGTTGGTGACGACCTCGTACGTCCGACTGACTCCGGATGAGAGAAGCAAACAGGGATCCATCTGGAACACTGTGGTGAGGATTTCTACTTATTCGTGTTCAGGAATATTTGGCAAATTAATTTCTCTAATTATTTTCAGCCCGTCTGCAGTGCTTGCCAAGTCGGAATGTTTTCCTGTTGTTGAGTCTTCATCTGCCGTTTATTTGTTTGTGAAGCCTCAGACTTTGTTTGTGTCGCTGTAGCCTTGTTACCTGAAGGACTGGGAGATGCACGTACAGTTTAAAGTTCACGGGTCAGGAAAGAAAAATCTCCATGGCGATGGCATCGCTGTCTGGTACACTAAGGATAGACTACATCCAGGTAAGAAACGGCGTCTCTGTGTCGGACTTTTTTGCATCGTGACTCTCCAGATTTATTAATTCCAGAATATTTGACTCCGGGTTGATGTCACTGAATTTTATATTGAATATTGTTGCACCAGAGAAGTAGCCAGAGGGGTTTGGCGATGCCGATCAGAAGACTGAAGGTCCAAGTCTTTGGGGGGGTCCTGGTGTGTATGGTCTTAGTACAGTTGTGACACCTGGACTCTCACCATTGACCTAAGGCGATGTCTTTGGTGCCAGATCTCACCCAGAGGATTCTTGAGTAGGTGCCTCGGTGCCTCGGACCCCAACAACTGGGAAACGACACGCCCACGTGTCACATGGCTGTGGCGGATCGATGGCTAATTTTTTTAGGAGGTGGGGATGGACTGGTGGTTGCCAGTCAGGAAACCAGGGCAGTTTTGTGGTGCGGTTTATGCAGCGATGCACAGCATCAGCGTGTGATCCCAAACCCGATCATTAGCATCAATATGCTCCCAAAATAAACACTGTTCATCTGCGTCCGTCTCTTCGTTTCGTTCAACCACCGCGGACACGTCTTTTATTGTTCTTACTTTCCTTCTTTAGTCACAGTTAAAGACATCGGAATGCTTCAAAAGCAAATAATACCGTATTTTCCGGAGTATAAGTCGCAGGTTTTTTTTTTCTACTAGTTGGGGAGGTCCTGCGACTTATACTCCAGTGCGACTTATATATGGAATAATCACGCGTTCGTCAATAATAATAATATTAACTATTTATATCGGGCTTTCCCAGGAATCGACACACTAAACAAAATAAACTCCAATAATAAAAGTACACTGCAACAATGCACAAAAATCCCAAATTAAAGTTGATTTAAAAAAATAAAATAAAAATCAAATGTATTCACATTTTTATTGCCGTGTTTCCAACGCTGTGGGCCGCAATCAGTGTTCATCTGCATCAAATAACGTCCAATATGTTGTCCAACGCACATTTATTTGTCCATCTTGCTTATTTTTGGAATTTAAAAGTCCTTTTAAGTGACAGCGCACGCTGTGGTGTGCACATGTTTCTATTGAGTTCCTGTCCGTTGCTAAACTCGCCCCCCAGGGAAACACTGTGTTAAAAAGTGAGTTCCACATTCAGAAAACAAGTGCAACTTATACTCCGGTGCGACTTTTATTCTGGAAATTACGGTAATAAACGCGGTGTCGCGTGAGAGCGCTGCGTTCTTATGATGCCGCTCTTTGACAGTAGGCGGTGCAGAATGTCTGAGTCACCTTCCTGACGTTCCCCTGTCAGCAGCTCGTGCTGGGAATGCAACACGGAAGCTGCCGATATTTTGTTGTGCGCGGAGAACCTGTCGGTGGATCGTTATCGGTGCACTTTGACGGCGAGTTCCTCCACCAGACGGATGAGAAAGCAAACTGAATAAGAAGCTGCACTGTGCTTAACGTTGGATGATTCCTGATTTTTATAAGAAAATAATCCCATTTTGGGGGATATTTGCTAAAATGTTGGCAGGTTTGTTCTGACATTTCCTCAGACTTGTAGGAAATGTGTTGAAAATTTTTAGGTTTATTTATTTATTTATTTTTAAATCATGAAGTAGTCGTTTCAGTCATACTGCAGTAGAGAGAGAAGAAAATACTGCGAGGTGTAAGTGATCATCTCCCTCCAATTTTTTTCTCTTTTATCATGTGTGGATGTTGGCGTCTTTAACATTTCTGTTGTCGCTCGCCTGCAGCAAACAGTGTGTCGTCTGCTCACGTGTCGCCTCACCTCTGCCCTCCATCCTAGGCTCTGTGTTTGGAAACCAGGACAAGTTTGTGGGCCTAGCTCTTTTTGTGGATACTTTCCGCAATGATCTCCATGGAATGGATGTAAGTGTGAAGTTTGTGGCTCCAGGTGAACGTCTTGCTTGTTTCTTCGCAGGGCCTGTGTTTTCCAACAATGCTATCTTCCACGGGCTGGCCATTTTTATAGATACTTACTCTAACGATGATGCCACGGATGTGAGTGGTTGCTCAGGATTTTACTGTCGGCATGCTGCGTCATTATTATTAACCCCCACCGCCTCTTTAAACACAAATTTACTGCAGAAAACTTTTGCTTTTGCAGTAAATTAGCATCATTAATCACCAGTTGTTGGGCATGTTGTTAATGTTGTTGTTTAATATCAAACACTTGCATCTTTATTCATTTTTATTTCCCCGCAGTTTGTCTCTAACATCAGCTACCTTCACCTTGCTTCTGAAATTCAGTCATTTTATTTAAGAACAGAAACTCAGTCGATCGGTTACTTGGTAAACAATGATTTTTGATTGGATGAGTTATTGATCAAGCAAAATTACCCAGTTTTCTTTCCTGCACCTCACATGAGTGTTTTTTTTCCTTCTTTTTGTAATTGTCAATCAATAATCTTACAGATCGACAAAAGGAGTAACTTGGAAAATCATGACTGGTTTTTTTGTGTTTATTTTCTTTTTCTATTTGTCTAAAAATATATTTGACATCTTAGTCTGGATCATGTTGAGAGCGTTTAGTTGGGGGACACTTAAAGACATCATCAGCCTCATCCTCACATTTGTGGTTGAGCTTTCCAGCTGCGTAGATTTTATATAATCTATCAACCTGAGATTTGGAAAAAAATATCAAGCGTTTTCTTGGACAGATTGGCTGCGGTTCAGCCTGAAATACTGCTGGAACCATTAGTTACCGTAATCGACCGTTTCAGTGCACATGTGGTCTTTGTGGGGCCTCTGGGGAGGGTGGGCCCGGTGCTATTTCCAGCATCCGGGACCATTTCTGGATCAAAACACGCCACCTGGATTACCCGGGTCCACAGCAATAGTTGGCATCAAAACAATCTTAATGGATTGTTTGCGGTGTTTTGCTTCAGTTTCAGAAGACTGGACGGTTCCTCAGCTGGGACGATGTCGTAAATAAACCAGGTTTCATTGCCCGCTTGAAGCCTTGATTCTTTTTTTTATTTAGCGCCCAGTGCGCTTAAACGGTCGAATACGGTATTTGAAGCGGTCGTGGTTTGACTTTGCCTTTCGTCCTTTAAATGTTGCGTCAAAAAGTTAAGAGACGCGTCCTAACCAAAGTGTCTGATAAGACGTAAGAGAAGTTTTTTGTTTTTTTAACTCTCCTTCACGTGTTAATCTCACTCTTCTTGTTGATATCAGATTTTTAAACGTAATCCAAAACGTCCCACATTAGCACCAGTTTTTGGTCAGGAAAGGCCTGCAGTGTGAACGTAGCCGTTGTGCTAATGAGCTGAAACATGCAGCACTTTGTCGTGTGTGCTTCTGTTGTTTTGTTTCTGTTCTCCTTCATATTTATACACAGGAATCCTCATGGTCCCTATTTATTTATTTATTTATTTTTTCAATTGAATTCTTTATTGTTGCTCTTTTCCTTCCACAGCGTTCCTTCCCGTACATTTCGGCCATGGTGAACAACGGTTCCGTGAGTTACGACCACGGAAAAGATGGCCGATCATCGGAGCTGGGAGGCTGCTCCGCAGAGATCCGGAACCGAGAACACGACACGTTTCTCGCCATCCGCTACTCCAAAGGAAGACTCACAGTGTGTAGACGAACCGCTTCCTTTGTTTTTGTACACGGATACACACATATCGAGTGCTTCGGCATTTCTAAGATTTAACTTAACTATGCGGTCATTTATTACACAGCTCAGTGGGTTGTCCATCAACCAAAGGGTTGTTGACTCCAATCAGAGGCTCCCAATGTTCCCGTGCTTTAATTGACGTGTTGGTTGTCCGTTTTGAACTGAAAAATGCAGAAAAGATGCTTTAGTGCGTTTGGGGCTCTATCCAGATTGAACATCAGCGGCTTGCACAAAGCACCCAAAGTCCGGGTGCTTTCAGGGTTGTTCCCTGAGGTGTTGGATTTGGCGCCGGGCATCGCCGGCACGCGCTCCCTGACCGGACTCGGGTCACGCGCTGCAGCGCTGCGTTCAGATGGTTTTATTACAGAGTCTGTGCCCTGCAGGTCATGGTGGACGTGGACGACAGGAACGAGTGGAAGGAGTGCATCGACATCGGAGGCGTTCGTCTTCCCACGGGATATTTCTTTGGCGCCTCTGCGGCTACAGGAGATCTGTCCGGTAGGGAGCGCGAAAGAAACGTGGCATTTACTTCTGCAGTAGCTGCATCATAAAACCTTTAATAGTAGGTCAAAGGTCATGCAGGGGTCAAAATGCTCTTTTGGCTAGCAAATTTGGTCAAAAGAATCAGTGATCAGAGTGCAGTACATTTTGCTTATACAAGAAGAGGTCAAAGGTCACCCAGGGGTAAAGGCCAAAGGTCATTAGGAGTCAATTTGCCTAAAATTTTCTAGAAACGATTAAGAGGCCTAGGAATGTGGCCCTGTATTCAAGAGGGATGATATAAGTAAATAGGCCTAAATATACAAATAATAAATGAACAAGTAAATAATGTTAACAAATACAATAACATTGACGAGTTGTTTTTTTTTTTGATTTACTGCCACTTAAACTTATTCAGCCGTTTTATATGAAACGACTGGATTTTGTTTTGTTGGATGCTTCTTCTTTCTGGTAACATCTGCAGCCAGCCTGCCTGAAATTGCTCATTGCCTCGAAAGGATAAAAAAAAAAAAAAGGCCTAGAAATGTTGCATTGCGTAAAGATAGTGAAGCTGAAGTAGAAGGTAGGCTGCCTCGTTGTTTGAGGCGTAATCTGCTGCTGCTGCGATGGTGCAGAAGCAGAAAATAAAACTGAAACTCGATCAAAGTTTGGTTTTATGTTCTAGATAACCACGACATCATCTCCATGAAGCTCTACCAGCTGATGGTCGAACACACCCCCGAGGAGGAGAACCTGGACTGGACCAAGATCGAGCCTAGCGTCAGCCTCCTCAAGTCCCCTAAAGGTAGAGGACCTTCGAGCCGCGCTTTGTCCTAAATCTGAATTTTTCCGTCGAGACTTAAGAGGTGGTTTTTTTGGGGGGTTTTTTTGGACCACCGTGACTCCTCCCCACTTTTTTTGCAGAATCGAGCACAAACGGTGAACAACGCTTGACTTTTCCTTCTCTGCTTCTCAGACAACATTGACGATCCCACTGGGAACTTCCGTGGCACGCCCCTCACGGGCTGGAAGGTGTTCCTGCTGCTGCTGTGCGCTCTGCTGGGAATCGTGGTGTGCGCCGTGGTGGGAGCCGTGGTTTTCCAGAAGAGACAGGAGAGGAACAGGAGGTTTTACTGAGCTCAGTTTAAAAAAAAAAAAAAATGCTGCATCGCAGGTGGTTTGGCCACGTGAACTGTGTCCAGATGAAAGTGTGAACGCATTCAATGTGAATTTCTTTTTTCTTTTTTTCTTTTTTCCTTCTCCAAAAGATTGTACAAATGTTTATATTTCTGAAGCACTGCGTTGGAGAGTGAGCTGTGTTGATTTGTGAAGTCGACACGGAGAAGCAGCTGTGGCGCAAACTAGCAACAACCACCATGAGTGATACGATCACTGATTTTTTTTTTTTTTTCTCACATTTTGTGTTGGTTACAGGGTTAGAATAGACCGTCCTCTGCAACCTTAGGATTTTTTTTAAATCACATGCAGTTTAATCAGCTTTTGCTTCTGAGATTTTTTTTTTCTGCTGCTGCTGTGATGCACCAAAACTTTTGGTGCCAAGTGTTGATTTTTTAAATTTTATTATTATTATTTTTTTATGTTCTTGGGCTATTTTATTGGATATTTAATGAAAGAAGCAAAGGCTGCGTTCACATTACTGGCTGAAGTGGCCTGAATCTGAGATGTGCTCGTTCACATTCATGTTTGTAAATAACCTGTATTTGAGTTTACATCAAAATCAGATGTTTGGGAGTGTAAGAAAGTCGCCCAAATCTGATATCAAACAGTAATAAGTTGGCACATTCAGACGACTCGGATCAGATCCACAGATGGGACAAACCTGAATGAGTCCATCTTTGGTACTAGGTCTCAGGAGGACCCTTGCTTGCTTAGGGAGACTCGGGTGAGGCGTATGGCGTGCATTGTGAGGGAACATCGGCTACGACATTTTGACCATGTGGTCCGTTTCGCTGGGCGTGATCCAGCACACACATCCCTCAGTATTCAGGACCTCAATCCAGCACACAGATCCCTCAGTATTCAGGACCTCAGGCCAAGGACACGCCCACGTTTCACCTGTCTGTGGCAGATGGATGGTTACTTTCAGGAGGTGGGGATGGACTAGTTGTCTGCCTGGGTGGTTGCCATCCAGGACCCAAAGTCCATAATGTGGTGACACTCCGTGCTCCCAGACCTGACCCTGCTCGCAGGCACCTTGTGGCAGCTTTGCAGTAAACCTCTGAATAGTTTGTGGTTTATCAACTTGTTTTTTTTCCGAAAACTTTGCAGCAGTTACGACTTCATCGCGTTGTAGACGATTACATGCGACACGTGATTTGTGATTATTTGAGGTTATGGTGGCCAAGCGGTTAAGTGCGATTGCTTTCAATGCAGAAGGTTCCCTGGTTCAAGGCCACCCCTGCCCATTCTCCATGTAATGTGGAGTTGTGTCAGGGCATCCGCCGTAAAACCTGTGCCAAATCTACATGCAGATCCATGTCGGATATGCTGTGGCGACCCCCGAGTTGAAATTGGGAGAAGCCGAAAGAACTTTACTATATACCCTAAATAACCGCAAACTTTTTATCACATATGCGAGAGGACTAATAGGGCACCAGGGGTCACTGAATGTTTGATGAGTATGACAATGATGTGACTGCTGTATATGCTTTGTCCAGTTGAACTCTTTTGGGAGGTTTGGACTGACGTGTTGAACGGCATTCTCTACAACCATCATTAAAACACCAAATGAGGGAATATGTTCGGGATGAATCCAGTTCCAGAGACTTATCGAATCAATGCCGAGGTTCATTGAAGCTGTTCTGGCAGCATGTGGTGTCCCAACCCCTTACCGAGACACTTTGTGCTGGTTTCTCCTTGAATGTGTCGACAGTCTTTGTGCTGGTTTCTCCTTGAATGTGTCGACAGTCTTTGTGCTGGTTTCTCCTTTTAATTCGTCAGCAGTCTTTGTGCTGGTTTCTCCTTGAATGTGTCAACAGTCTTTGTGCTGGTTTCTCCTTTAATTCGTCAGCAGTCTTTGTGCTGGTTTCTCCTTTTAATTTGTCAGCAGTCTTTGTGCTGGTTTCTCCTTGAATGTGTCAGCAGTCTTTGTGCTGATTTCTCCTTTAATTTGTCAGCAGTCTTTGTGCTGGTTTCTCCTTGAATGTGTCAGCAGTCTTTGTGCTGGTTTCTCCTTGAATGTGTCAGCAGTCTTTGTGCTGATTTCTCCTTTAATTCGTCAGCAGTCTTGGTGTCGGTTTATCCTTTAATTTGTCTACAGTCTTTGTCTCACATGCAGGCAAAGAATTTGATTTGAGCCATTAATGTGAATGCAGCCAAAGAATCTGCATGCAAATAAAAAAAAAAAAAAATTGAGTTTTTGGTGTAATGGGTGGGGCTGTTGTAAATTACTCCTCTGCTAACACTACGATGCTACTACAGACTGACTAAACTGCAAATCTTAGAAGATTTTGGTTGTTGCAGCAAAAACTTGGAGGACATCCACATTAAATTCTGAGTTTACAAAGGCGGATGTTTCCACGTTTAGTCAATCACCTTCGCGTTTCTTAGCTGGGACGGCGCTGACAGCGCCCTCTGTCGGTGCAGTACCCTATGTTACTGCAGTTCTTAGAGTGACACGTTCCCTTTTTTAGCCTTTTTAATATGTTTGATTGAAATTGTGTGAAACGTGCCCCACAGTGACTGATGCAGAACAGGTATGACTTTTTAGACAGATAACCACTGTTGGTGGACACTGTAAAATAAATACTTATTTCCTTTTTTTATGTTAAGGTTTTACGTTAGGCTTTGGTTGGATGGCAGGTTTCTCCGTCTGGTCATACGTGGAGATTGTCTGCACTTGTTAATTAGAAAATATGATCATTGGTAGAATGCAAATGTTTAAAAAAAAAAAAAAAAAATGTCAATTTGAATTTTCTTCCTCATAAATGTGTATTATCCAATTCAGGGTTTTTTAATGGATTCTAACAACGTGGTTTGTTTTGTGTTTTTTTTTTTTTTAAGGGGTCCTATTGTGCAAAATGAGTCTATCTACCCATTAATGAACTATGCCTCAGTGTTCATAAACATCCTCGAAGTCAGACTTCTCTGCACATAGAGAAACTCTCCTGCTATCAGCAACATTTAGCTCTGAAAATGGCTCATTTTTAGACTCTGTGACGTATGTCAGACGCCCACATCTGGATGCGCCCACTAAGACAAACTGCGCTCTGTGGAAGAGCGATGAGACGAGCGCGCTACACTGTTGCATTGCATGTCGCTTCAAAGTCGCTTTTGAGGCAGGCGTTTGAAAATTCGAAAATACTTGAGGGAAGTAACGTCACTTTAAGCGTTCAGACGGCTCAGAAGGAATCCTGCAGACACCAGTCCAACCAAACGCTCAGTCTTACGTTTTGTGGATTTATACAAAATATCAAACTGTGTAGAAACTTTAAAACAGCTGATTGCAGCAGACTGTTAATTATTAAACTGTAGACCTTGAAGACCCTGAAGTCCAAATTATTATTATTTTGAAAAACACCTTTCTTTTAATTTTGTATGGATTTAGGTTTTCTTACAGTTTGAGGGAGGGGGGTTTTCTTCACATTTAACAAAGAAAATGTTTTGTTTTTGAAGCTACTGTTCTGCTTTTATTTGACAGATCAGTTGCAGTTTGGAGAGTCGGTTCTTCTCTATAAAAAATATAAATCAAACTGTGTGACTGATTTGTTTTTTTTCTTTTTAATCTTGTCAAGTTTTAAAGAATAGCTGAATTGTCAGACATCCCCAGAACGCCTTGTTTAGGACAGTTTAAAAACATCTAAAAGGTTGAAAGAGGAATCAGTTTTGTTATAACTGTTCATTTCTTCCAATGAATGGAGCCAAAAGGTGACCGTTATCTGCAAAATATGACATTTCCTGAGGAGGGTCATGGTGAGCTTTTTTCCCCCTCATTCTAAACTAAGTCATTAGTCACATAAACCTGTAAAAACTGTTCACATTATTTGGCCTCACTGCAAAGCATAAAATATCTTAAAAATGCAAAGAGCAATTTCAATCAAATTTTGTGGATGATGTCGGTGGGCTGCCCTTTTGCAGCACATCATGTCGATGATGTCATGGTGAAGTCCAAAAATGAACTGGCGGCAGCGACGTGCTGCGATCATCTGGGTGCCTTGTTTTCAAATGGTTTGGAAAACCTTTATAGGGTGGTCCGGTGCGGTCAAGAAAACCGCTTCTGTAGGGTTTTTGTGCTAAAATTGATTTTTTTTGCTGTTTTGGCTTCAACAGGGACCAGACAGTCAGAAAATGATGGGGTTCAAATTTTCAGGACCCCCCTCCCTGGGGGGCTATTTCCATTTTGCATCCCTCAAAACTAACTATGCACCAATTTCTGCCATTTATCAACCAATTTTCATAATGTTAGTCATTTTGTAGGTTTATAAGTATACAAAGATGATTTGTTATACTTTTGGAGCAAATTTTTAGACTCTTCCCCCCTTCCCGAGGAGGGGGAGGGGTCACTTCCATTTTTGCCCTTTCAAAAACTAACTATGCCCCTATTTTTGCCAGTTAACCAATTTTCATAAAGTTTGAGTTGTTTTGGGTCAGAAAATTTGCTCTGAAAGTATAATTATCAACTCGGTATCCTTAAAAAACGACAGAACCCCATCATTTTCTGATAGTCTGACCCCTAATGAAGCCAAAACGGCACAAAAAAAAATCAATTTCAGCACAAAAGTCCTCCGGGAGTACGTACCAGACCACACCATTACAAATCCAGGTGTAGTTTGTCTTCTGTCCGTCTTTATATGAAATATTTGACTATATTAATTATGACAGCAGATTAAATGGGAACAACAAATATACCACAACGTTCGAGGACTGAGTCACAACTTTGTGACAAATGTGTGAAAAAGTTATTTCATAATAAAAAAAATTGTATTTTTTAGTGTTTTTGGTTGTTTCTAATGATAAAAATACTTGCTGTTTCAGATTTTAGCACCTAGAAGTGTCTAAATATGATCCTAGTGCTTGTTTTTTTTAGGTTAAACCCTAAAAATACCCTCAAAATAGGCGTTTTTCGGTGACAATTTTTTTTCAATGTGTGATTTCTTCATGCACTGCACAAGTGAATACAGGTTCTGGGATTAACATAAGCTTTATTCCCAGTTTATATGTTGTGCTCTTTTGTAAAAACATGAATTTTAAGCTTTTCAGGCAGCAGTGACTTCATCCTTCATGATTATTTGCCCAAAGGTTGAGTGACAATTTTGTTGAAAAAATTTTGTGTTTTAGGTAAGACCCGATATATATTTTACTATGGTGGTGGTGTTTTCAAAGCTGTGTTCATAAATTTGGTACCAAAATAATCAGTGGATCCTATACAATTTATTGATACCTTACAATAAGTAATATCTCACTCTAGTTAAGTACAATTCACAAATGACTCAACCCACACCCCTTAAATTTAAGACGTGTGAAAAAATTATATGATGTTGCAAAAAAAAAAAAACATTCCTTCAATTTTAAAGCTAGATTTCTAAAACTTTACCAGATTATACCTATTAATATAGGTTACATTAAGGTAACACAAATTTAATTATGTGAATGACCAGAAAAAAATGGGAATATTTTTTGCAACAGATTTTTATGATTTCCAAAGCGGTTTTTACCAAGATTATTAAGCATTTCTTCCAGTTCAGCATGATATGTGTCCTATTGGTACATTTTGGAGATAAAGAGACCTAATTAAGCCTAATTAAGCAAATAAATAATAAATCCAACGGGGCATAGCAAAAAGCGATGAAGGGGTATCAACTGCTGCAGAAATAGTAAATATTATTAGAGCCGAAGTAAAGGAGGTCACTCAGAAGTTCTCTTTCTTCATAGTGGAAGAATTTGGTAGCTTTGAAAGGCAAGAAGTCTCAGAAGAATACCCTCTACCTGGAATTCTTAGTGTTCACAGTCTTAGACTACACAAGGGAGGAATTCTTGCCAAAGAACTTTCGTGCATGGAGTGCCTAGCCTCATCATTGTGTCAAAC
>OMMV01153584.1:4172-15143 GCA_900302635.1 Chatrabus melanurus
AAAACAAGTTATGTGAAGTTATATCAAACAAATCTAAACATTTGATGCTGTGTCCTCTTTCCAAGGCTAGTAACTTCCTCCGTGCTTTCCGTACCATCCCTGAGGCGTCGGCACTGGGCCTGATCCTGGCAGATTCAGACGAGCAAACCGGGAAGGCCAGACTTGGTCGCTTAATCCAAAGCTGGAACCGCTTCATCCTCACTCAGCTCCATCAGGAGACACAGGAGCAGGAGGGCCCACAGGCCTACAGGGGAGCCAGCAGCAGGTCAGAACAGCAGCACATACCGATGTCGCACTGTGGCAGTATTCCCGGCACAAAGCATTTGAAGAGTTCACTTTGGGGAAGCTCATTTATTGAAATTGTTGCAGTTCTCTGGGTTCTTCTGGTGACTCTGCAGTCGGGAAACTGTTTGGATGTGAAGTTGAGAACAGCAGCTTGTGTCGCTGTGGCAAGGAGACGGTCCGCTCCTCCCTCACCTTACTCTTCACCATGCACTACCCTGAACACAACTCACATGGTGAGTTCATGGTGCTCAGAAAATCTTCTCAAGTGTCTCACATCTTGCCCTTCTAGAGTATATTTCATGGTAACCTGGAGCTCAGAATCTGAAGATAAAATGTTGTGGAGCATTTTTTTTTGTGTATTTATTAAGATTGTATATTCATTTCACATTATGACTCTTCAGAAAAGACAACAAAGGAGTATGACTTTGCTGACATCCTGAAGAAGAGCATTTGTCTGGAGCAGAGCACTCAGGCGTGGTGTGAAAACTGTGAGAAGTACCAGCCCACAGTGAGCTCCCATTCAGCCACATCAGTAGCTCTGAAAATCAGATAACATACTCGGGGCCCTATCTTGGTGGTCTGTCACGCACAGTCTACTGCACGTTGGGCAAATCCATTTTGGGCATGTCTGGCTTATTTGTGCTATTTAAACAGCACGTAATCTGAACACAAAGTTGAATATTGGGCACAAAGGGGTTAGATTTATCCTCTTCATTAGTCGTGGGCGTGTTTTAGGCGTAACATTAAATAATCCAATCAGAGTCCCATCTGTCATCCCCTTTAAGCCACAGACAATGGCCACCTTCCCTGAGGTGAAGCAGTAAGGTGAAGTTTTGTATTTTTCTATGAGTGTTGACTTTCATTTCATTTTATGGTTGTTTTCACTTCGGTATCATTGTGTATACAAACAGGGTGTACATGCGTTTTGAACCCACTTATATAAGGTGCATCTGTGAGTTGCACCATTTCTTTTTTTTTTTTTTCTTTCTTTCGGCTGCCCCCCGTTGTTTGGGGTCGCCACAGCAAATCTGGTAGAGAGCCGCATTGGGATTTGGCACAAGTTTTACTTCGGATACCCTTCCTTACACAACTCCAGTTCTATGTGGAGAAACGCATGCACAGCTCCTGGTGTTCCTAATCGTTCTCCGAGCCAAGTACTAATCAGGAACGACTCTGCTTAACTCCTGAGATCTGGCCGGATCAGGCGTGCGCAGAACGGCATGGCTCGAGTGTTGCACCATTTAAATACCATTAAAAACACTGCACTCAACTTTAGACCAGGTTTTTGATGGTCTATGGTGCAGTCGCATTCTGCCACCACACGATACCAATGCACCAGTTCTACGTCTGACCACACCTCATTTTTAGACCAACAACCCCATGGATGCACAGACGAGTGCAATCCTACTTGAGATTTACACGACATGGGCGATGGGCGTGAAAACCTCCATTACGCTGTGTGCTTCTTTGTGCCAGGTGGAAGATAGGGCCCTTAATTTTATTTAACTCCAGTGTGCAATGTGAGATTATTTTTTTTTTAAATATTGTAGGTGCAAACCCGTAACATTCGATGTCTACCAGACGTTCTGGCCATCAACTGTGAAGTGAACAGCGTTAAAGAGGCTGAATTCTGGAAGGTCCAGGCAGAAGTAAGTGTTAATACCAAACTAGTCTAAAAGCACAAATTCAGTAATGATTTGACTGTTCCTGGTTATCATTAATTGCTATAATCGTTCCACGTCTGCGTGCTGTAGTACGCGTTCAATAATGCCATGCAAAAAGAGGTGATGGAACCTGCAAACTCCAAAGAACCTCCACCTATGCCCACCGAGTGGTGCTTGGAGTAAGATCACTTTATATCAGACATCATTTGGACCAGTTGAATGTGTCTTGACACTGCACGAAACATTTAATGTACATCCGTGTGTAGCGGGGAGGAGTTTTGCAGCATGGAGGGCTTGACCTTTGACACACGGGCAGAGGATCTGCGGCACGTTTGGATCCCACTCACACTGAAAATGTCCATCAGCAAAAGCCAGGGTTTGGAGATCAGCAGCTGGCCTGAAGGAGAGGAGGTGAGAGAAACATTTCCTGTTGATCCGACTGCTCGAGTCACGTACCTTCCACCATAAATAATAGTTTTCCTCATGACGTGAGCTAAAGACTCGCTACATCGTGTCCGACTAGTTGAGTTCTGCTGATGAGATGGAGGGGGCGTCTCTCTACGACCTGGTGGTGACGGTACCGCACGTCCTGGATGCTCGTACGGGTGGAAACTTGGTCGCGCACATCAAAGTGGGGGAGACGTATCACCAACGGAAAGAGGTGAATGACGCCTGTACATCAAGACATACACGCTAAGTTAATGTGGAGACAGAAAGGACGTGTTCGGACACATCAGTTCTGTGTTTGAATGCAAACCTTTGTGTGATGTTTGTGTTTGTTGTAGGGAGTCACACACCAGCAGTGGTACCTTTTCAACGATTTCTTAATTGAGCCAATTGATAAGGTAACTATTTGATGGACCATTTAATTGATGATGAAGAAATGTCATGTTTTAAAGATGAAGAATAAGAATAAAAGTCATCTTTTTTTAAAATTAAATTTGTTGCAGGCTGAGGCTGCGCAGTTCGACGTGAGTTGGAAAGTACCGGCCATCCTGTATTACGCCAAGAGGAACTACCATTCCAAATACGACCTCCGCAGTAAGTTTTTACTTGTGGGTCTGAAGAGCATTTATTTCAGTCGCTCGAAAAACATTTCATTACTTCCGCCAAGGAGGTTATGTTTTCAATGGCGTGGATTTGTTGGTTGGTTTGTTTATTTGTCTGTGAACAGTTTCCTGTCTACAGTTTTTGAGAGATCAACATGAATTTTTTATGATAGGTAGGCGATCACCCAAGGATGTTACTATTAAATTTTGGTAAGAATCTACGCACTGATGATGTCACAAAAAATGATAAAATATTCAAAAAATCCCTATTTCTTATAATGTGCAAAACTTAAAAAAAAATATATATATATCTCTGCCAAAACTCATTGGATTTGAATGAAATTCGGTATGTATATCAGACCAAGTTCCATCCGGATCTGATACAGATTAAGGATTTGGCTGCAATTTAAATTTAACATTAGAAATCCCATTTAACATGTTCAGATGTGTACGTCTCAGTGACATCTCAACAGATCAGGATGAATTTTGCCATGCTTATGTAAGATGGTAATAGCTATAAGCAGGTAAAGTTCTATCCAGATCCGGAAAGTCTTCTGGATCCAGTGGATCAAAATGTAAAAATTTCAGGTGCCGTATGTAAGACGCTGCTGTAGATAGAAATGTCCAACCACTACCAAAATGGAGCTGGGAGAATGCTGATTTAACAAGCCGTCAGCGGATTTGAGCTATCTCCAATAGCTCAGCACTTGACTTGATGTCAGCACTTGTATATTTCTAATAGTTGTGTAATCCCTGCTGATGTCAGCATTTGTGGTTTATTTATCACTATAATGGAGAATACAATATTAATAAATTAGAAATTAAAGGAGGAAAAGCTCATTCATCATAGCAAAATGATTTTAATATCTAGTTTGTTTTCACAGTCGTATAAATCATATATGCCAATCAAAGTAATTCTTCATCTTCACTAATTGATTTCACAGGTGACAAATGTTAAAACCTTGGCGGAGGTCTGCGCTCTCTGAGTGATCTTGTTAATTTTTTGTTTCTCTCAGTTAAAAATCCCATCGATGCCAGCGTGCTGCTGACTGAGGCCTCTTTGGCTCGAAAGCAGAGGAAGAGTCACGCAACCTTCATCCCCCTCATGGTCAGTGAGATGCCGCAGGCCGGCGACTTGGTGGGGCTGGACGCCGAGTTTGTTACACTCAACCAGGTGAATGTGGCTCATAATATTTCTGTCAGGTTTTGTAGCGTTACAGAAGTGTCTTCTGGGATTTAATCCTCAAAATCCTAATGGAGGTCAATGGAGGTCCTCGTTTATCGTTTAGGACACGAGTCCTCATGATCCGATTGGATCAAATCCTGCTGTGTGTCCATTTGCTTTCCTTCCTGCTCCCTACATGCTCGAACAAAATAAACAAAAAGACTGTGCTGCCAATAGCTGATAATTATCTCCTGCTAAGATGTAATAGTTTGGCCCATTTTGTCTGTTTATCAGCAGATTATCTCAAAAAGACCAGTAGATTTCACAGTAATTTGGCCCTGGGTTACTGAAGAATTGATTAAATTTCGAGGCAGATTCAGATTTGGGATTTTTTTTTTAATTTAAATGTCTCCCAATGGTTTTCATATCATACCTGATCTACTTTTGTTAACAGTGTTCCCACTCTAACTTTAGGGTCCATGTCCATGTAGCATTTTTTTTCTGAGCCCCATCTTTTTTCTTTTTTTTTTCCCCCAATGGTTCCAAATAATACTAGAGTGCCAGTGGCTACAAGCGGCTGCCTAGAGAAAAAGCATTGCATCTAGCGTCTTTTTTCAGAGCTCTCCGCCTTTTTTTTGTGTGACCACTCCAAGCACTTCAAGTTGAAAATTGATGAACTTTTCAGAAGGCCACTGGTATCGTCACTGCAGCACCTTTCCAGGCAACCAATCAGATGGGACAACACTCATCACCCTGACAACCAGGGTTCTTGTGGCTGATTCTCCAGTCAACTGTGAACCACCAAATGTTGGTGAGATTGCAAAGGCAATGAAACAGCTGAGGACAGGGAAAGCTCCAGGGATCTGCAGCATCGGAGCTAAGCTCCTCCAGGCGGGTGGCAATGCTGTTCTCTCGGCATTGCAAACAGTCTTTGTTTCAATCTGGGAGATGGGTATCATCCCTACAGACTGGAAGAAAGGACTTGTTGTCCCAATCTAGAAAGAAAAGGGTGATCCCATGGATTGTAACAACGATAGGGGTATTACACTGCTCTCTGTGCTGGGAAAGGTGCTTGCAAGGATTATTCTTAATAGGATTCAGTTCCAGCTACTTGGTGCTCAGCGACCAGAACAGTCTGGTTTCATGCTCAAGAAGTCAACCATCAACCGCAGTCTAACTCTGCGAGTACTCCTAGAATGCAAGCGTGAATATTGACGGTGCTTCTTTGAAGCCTATGTTGATTTTCTCTAAGCGTTTGTTTCAGTTGATGGGGCTGCTCCCTGGGACATCCTGAGAATTTGTGGGATCCCCAAGAAGTTGCTGGACATCATAGCCAGTCTATACACAGATACTGTGAGTGCTGTATGGAACGGAGGCAGAGACTCTGAGTTTTTCTCAGTGAAAACTGGTGTTCGTCAAGGATGCGACACTGTTCAATACTTGCTTGGACTGGGTGTTGGGTTTGGTTGTGGAAACCAGCGACTTAGGTGCTTTTGTTGGCGAGGAAAGGTTTACTGACCTTGACTTTGCGGACGATGCTGTGATCTTTGCGGAATCAATGGATACCCTGATTGTAGCACTTGAGAAGCTGAGTGAGAAATCTGAGTGTGTGGGTTTGCGATTGTCCTGGATCAAGGATAAGATCCAGGCTTTTAATGACTTCTTGGACTCGGCCATCAGAAATGTATATATGTGGTGAAAGTGTTGAACTTGTAGAGACATTTACTTATCTTGGCAGTGACATTCATGTCACTGGGTCCTCGGCCTTTGAGATCGAGAGACGCCTAGGAAGAGCTTATGGAGTCATGAGGTTGCTGGACAGAGGTGTTTGGTGATGCTGATATCTTTGCAGGAGAACAAAGGTCCAAGTCTTTAGGATACTGGTGCTTCCTGTCTTACTGTTTGGTTGTGGGACTTGGACACTAACTAGTGACCTAAGGCGACAACTGGACATCTTTGGTACTAGGTCTCTTCGGAGGATCTTTGGGTTCCGCTGGAATGACTTTGTATCAACGAGCGGTCACTTAGGAAGATTAAGATGAGGAGTATCATTTGCATCGTAAGGGAGCGTCAGCTTCGACATTTTGGCCATGTGGTGTATTTCTCTGTGCATGATCCAGCACATGGGTGCCTGAGTGTTGAGGACCCCAGTGGCTGGAGAAGGCCAAGGGGACACCCACTCGTCACCTGGCTGCGGCAGATAGACGCTTATTTTAGAGATGTGTGGATGGACCAGTTGTCTGTGTGGGTGGTTGCCGTCCAGGACCTAAGGCGGTTCTGTGATGTTGTGGATGCGGTGAAGCGTGACGCCAGCACATTCTCCCAGACTTGACTTGACTTGAACTCTGAAACAACTGAAGGTGACTGGAGCACCAGTTGTCTTAGATGAATATATGTGACTAGTCTTAGTTGTTGGGCTCTACTCAGAGATAATAACGTCTTGCTGTTTGACAGCTTTATGGTAAATCTTCTCTTACAGCAGTGAATTCATTTTAATTCATTTTAAATATACATGACTCTTGTTTGCAGGAAGAAGCAGAACTGCGCAGCGACGGCACCAAGTCGACCATCAAGCCCAGTCAGATGTCTGTGGCCAGGATCACGTGTGTGCGGGGTCAGGGGCCCAACGAGGGCGTGCCGTTCATCGACGACTACATTTCTACTCAGGAGCAGGTGAGGCTGAAAGTTAAACAATGAATAAATAAAAAGTAACACCTGAGCAGAATATTATGACAGTGCAGATTTGTGACCTGGATCATGTTGCCTCTATTGTAACCAGTCTTTTGTTAATGTCAATAAAAGCCTGAATGAAAAGGTTCTCACTGAGCCGTACTACAAAAACCGAGATAACTTTTTACATGTTAGAGTTGCGTCGAGTTTGTGTGGCATTTTGGGCGTTGGGTTGGTGGGTCAGGGTCCGCCGGTGCGGCATCGCCCTCCACTGAGTTACGTCGCCCTGTGTTGAAGACAGGAAATTTGGTCCCCCGGAGCGAGCCTTCTTCGGCGTTTCACAGAGATTTTTAAGAATCTGCTACATCGGCCAGCGTCAGCCACGTCACGTCATAGTGTGAATGGGCCATTCTCGATATATGAAAATGCTCGTCTGATATCCTGAACACACTATTTGCCTCGACAGCAGCTTTGACAATATACTTGGAAAATGATCATTTATCAATAATACACACAGATCTCTCTCTTTGTTAACAGTATCTGTTACCGTACCATTCAAGTAATCATAACATAGATTTTAGTACCTATGCATCACCTTTCATTTATCTTCATTCAAACCTAACAACCATTCCTTTGACCACACCATTAATTCAGTTATGTCATCCTGCAAATCTATATGATCAACTAGTGACACAATTTGATACATTTTAGTCTCGTCTGCAAAAATTTTACAGTTTGAAGATATTGGTGCTTGGTAAATCACTAAAAAAAACTGTAGGAATAGCACTGGTCCAAGCACTGAACCCTGTGGTATACCACTGCTCACACACCTCCAATCAGATTTAGCCCCGTTTACACATACGCTTTGGTTTCCCTTCCCAACACAAGTCTGCTAACCAACAATTCAACTTACAGGATTGATCCCATTTCTGTAATTTATACATCAATCTGCCACGAGGAACTGAATTGAAAGCCTTTTTGAATTCTAAATATAACACATCAAAGGGTAAACCTTCATATAATTTAGTTCACTCTTCTAGTGTTGTTAGCAAATTTGTCAGGCAAGACCAACCTTTTCTAAATCCATGTTGTTCATCACACAAAATACTTTTTCTCTCAATAAAATTTTCAATCACTTCTCTAACAAGTTTATCACAGATTTTGCAAATTTGAGAGGTCAGACTCACTGATCTATAATTAGAGGTTACAGTCTTGTGTCCCTTTTTATAAATGGGGAATACCTTTGCCATTTTCCATATATCAGGAAGTTTACACCGGTCTAAGGATTGCCCCAGAATACAATACAGTGGAAAATACACCACATCAGCAGATTCTCTAAGGACTCCTGGACGCACTTCGTCTGGTCCCGCAGCCTTATTTGGATTAATAGAGACTAACAATTTCTTAACGTTGTCAGGTGTGAAGTATACATTTTCAAAGGTAACATTTCCTAACAGACAAATAAATACTAAAGGGTCTGATACATCACCACCATAAATACGACGCATGAAGTCATTGAACCAGATTAAACTTATGTCGTTTTCTTTTACAAACCGATTGGAAGCAATTATTTAATTCATTTGCCATTTCCTGCTCATCATGTCCGTCATGTGATTCGAGTTTGGTAACTGTTGACCGAGACTTGATCTTACATACACATAAAATGCCTTCGATTTTTTTCATATTCCCCTTTAGCAGCTTTTTAAGTAAATTAACGAATTAGATCTTCAAATACACTTTACAGTGCAGTGGGACCCAGAGTAGTACCATCCCAGCTCACCCACCAACTTCAACAGCCCTGCACCACCCTTGGGGGCCCTGATGTGTTAAAAGGATGCAGGCACACAGGGCACCCGCCACAAAGTCGACAAGGGACATAACTACTGGTAAACAAACATAGACAAGCTAGAGAGATACCACCCCAGACACTGCCCAAGCTCATAATTGGCCTGTTGGTCTTGTGTGCCCCAAAAGGATCCCGGCTTGCGGTCTTTCCCAGCAGTCAGCAGGACTTTCCCTGCAGTCAGCAGATTTTTCCCTGCAGTCACTGGAACTTTCTCCAGAGTCAAATGAATTTAATGAATTAAAAACATATTTCTAATGAATCCGTTTCTGAAGTTTAGTTTGCATGTCGGCAGAATTCTACAGTATTTTTGATCACGCGGCACGGCCACATCGGAACGCTGAAGCGTTACCGCGCTGATGTTTGCAGCACTAATGCCTCTCATTGTTTGTCTTTTCAGGTTGTCGATTATTTGACACAATATTCCGGCATCAAACCAGGAGACCTGGATGCAAAGATTTCCTCCAAACACTTGACCACTCTGAAGTCCACCTACCTGAAGCTTCGCTTCCTCATCGACACTGGAGTGCGCTTCGTTGGTCACGGTTTACAGAAGGACTTTCGGGTCATTAATTTATTGGTGAGATATTTCACAATAATTACAAGTCAACTTTGTTTAGTAACATCTAACTCATTGCTGGTTTTTTTTCTTTCTTACAGGAGTTTGAAGATTTTATTTTTTAAAGTTTAAAAACACCTTTTCTAAAAAACCAATATAACATATTAGTAAACTTTGAGAATTGCATGAAAAATATGTAAACATTTTAAAAATATTTTATTATCATGTAATAATTTAATAATAGTTTGTTTTCGGTCATGTGTGTCCATCCATATGTGAAGAAAATGACTAAGATCTGATTTGGACCAAATTTGGTGGAATGATTGAGAGTCAGTGAAGGACAAAGTGATTTGATTTTGAGAAAACTCAGTTAAAAGTCAGTGTCACAGGCCAAGGTCAACCTTTGGGTCCAATACTTATATACAGCATAGGAGATATTTAGAACGGCTGTTTGGAGGAATTGGGTAAAGATACATCTATTGTTACTATGAAACGCTTATATGAAGTCATTCATCACCTTTCTATTGGTCACATGACCTTTGACATTGAGTGATCTTGAAAGGTCAAACTCAAGATCCTAACTGTTTCACTCAAACAATTTGGAACCAATACGGATTAAACATGATGGCGGTGTTGTGTGTTCGTCACCGATAAAGTGGTTCAGTTTTGTGCCAAGGCCACACGGAACCATATACTGTGGTCTTACTGACTCGCAGGTGTTACAGACTCTGAATGTCCATTCTTGTTCCACTGGTGCATCACAGTAAAATGTTACATATTTGTAGGAAATTTGGTTCAACGAGGTACCAAATTTGGTTCATATCGGAGTGAAAAACTTTGACTTTTGACCCCAATGACCTTGACACCAATGATTGACCTTTGGCAAATTTGACCTTGCTGAGCAATTCCCGAGCTCACCGACATATGTGTGTCAAGTTTGGTAGACATCAGAGTGAAAAATCAAAATTTTGGTAGACATCAATGTGTGGGGGATAATAAAATGTTTGAACCTTTGACCCCAATAACCTTGACCCCAATGATTGACCTTTGGTATATTTGCTCTTGCCTGGGCAATTTCAGAACCCACCTACATATGTGTGCCAAGTTTGGTGGACGTCAGAGTGAAAAATTGAAATTTTGACCCCAGTGACCTTCACTTTTGCCAAAAATAACCTCTTTAAGGGCAATTTTGGGGTCGCCCTTCCGCCAAAGGACCTGGGAGGAGCAGGGGAACAGACAGACAGACAAACGTTCCTCAAGTTACCTGGAGTAAGAATGTGTTGTGTAATTTGGGGTATTTGGGGGGAAAAAACTGGAACATGATGTAAATAAGGTATTGATCACTTGAATCGACGTTCAATTCAATTCAATTTATTTATATAGCGCCAAATCACAACATAGTCGCCCCAAGGCACTTCACAAGGGTAAGGTCTAACCTTACCCACCCCCTGAGCAAGCACAATAGCAACAGTGGTAAGGAAAAACTCCCTGGGTGTTTTATAAGTATAGGAAGAAACCTCAAGCAGACCAGACTCAGAGGGGGACCATCTGCTATGGCCATACTATCAATGAGACAGAAATACAAAAATACAAAGCACAAAGTCCAACAAGAGATATAACACATGCACAGAGTGTCCAAAATATATATATAAACACACAATCTTCCTAATCCATCTACGTCGACTCTGATGCCGTGTGTTGAAGTCCTGCAGATGGTGAGGGTGAGGAGTCCAGAT
>OMMV01153935.1:2209-16659 GCA_900302635.1 Chatrabus melanurus
AAAAAGCCTTATTTGTCACTGACCCATATATATATATGGGTCAGTGACAAATAAGGCTTTTATATGAGTTTTTAAAATATTCTTTAGAAATGGACAAAATACATTTTTTTGAAGTTGGAACAGTGTGTTTAAACAAGTCTTATGTGTTGCACAACATTTCTAAGGGTTTAAATACATTTTTAGACTGTATTTGCAACTTCACCACCGAAAAAATGTCAGGTGGCGCAACCAAACGTTTCTAAATAAAATACACACTTCCTTCTTTTTATTCAAAATGAAATTTTTTTTGTAAGTGTACCTGAGAGTGTCTACAGCGCTGAA
The DNA here is from genome assembly GCA_900302635.1 of Chatrabus melanurus. Lineage (NCBI taxonomy): Eukaryota > Metazoa > Chordata > Actinopteri > Batrachoidiformes > Batrachoididae > Chatrabus > Chatrabus melanurus. The sequence continues at coordinate 2,531 of OMMV01153935.1, forward strand.
CACATTATTATTTTGTAGTTGAGTTTTGTATTAACAGTTGCTTATGATTACTGCATTGTAGGGGGTGGGTATTTTGTTTTCCCACCATCCAACTTTTCATTTAAAATGAGAATAAATACTGAACAAATGTAAAAAAAGACTATTGTTTAATAGAATGATTCTGTATGTCATATTTTCCATCATTTGTTCACTTTAATCTATTATTTATTGGTTTAAATGAGTAATTTAGGTAGTAAAATATCACATCTTCAGGATGGGGCCGAGTAAACACGTTCATAAGATAAATAAAAGGGTGTTTAATGTATATAATAACTTTAATTTACATTTATTCAATATTTTTTAAAATGTACAATTAAATAACTTAAATTAAAATACATGTTTATTTCATCCAGAAATAACATTCCTTCTGGTTGCACTGCCTGACTTTTGCTACTAATTTCAAATTTAACAGGCATCTGTTTGATCACCTACATAACCTTTTGACTTTGCTAGCAAGTTCATTCATTCAATTTTTCAATACAATAAAGAGTTTTATGTTAAAATAACTTTTTCTCAGTTTACATTGGTTGTACCACCTGACATGTAAATTGTCCAAGTCAAACTAGGAATTAAAAGTAGCTATTTTTATCAAATATTTGAGAGAGATCTACAAACCTTTCACTCATCATTAAAGTTCACTTGGGGTCCTCTTGATGATGCAATATCCTGTTGAGTGTTTCCCTCTTCGGTTCAAAATAAAAGTTCTATGAATGCGGTTGTGCCACCCTGACATTTCAGATGTACAAATTTCTGGACAAAAGTTTCTTTTCAATTTTCCAAACAACTTAAGAGCTATTAATATTGGTAAACTTGGTTTATTTGAAAGGTCTCTAACATAAAATTATGCTCCCATGTTTATTTATTTATTTTTTACCCTTTAAATTCCATATTTAATAGTATTCACAGTGTGTTAATCGGCTCGGACGGTTGCACCACCTGACCTTTTGAGGGTTTGAGGTGCCAAAACACAAAATATATAGATATTTTCTGATAAACTGAAACTATGTTCAAATTATACAGGTTTTATAGAATAAAATGATGCTTGCAATGAATCATTTGAAATGACTTTAAAACAAAGTAATGCACTCGGACACAAAAATCTGCATGTCACGTCATTGACCCGTGTGTATATATATATATATAAGACTGAAATGTTTCACATCTTTCCAGTGGTTTTCCTTTAATGTTCTGCATGAGCTCAGCATTTAGAATAAATTAATCTGGTTTTATCAGCGCACGGGACATGGCGTGACTCATGGTTAAAAAGGAGACCTAGCATTGAATTTGATGCCGGTGATATCAGGGTTGGTCTGGATGAGAAATTGCACAGAGCGGACTCGTGCAGTCATTATCAGGATCATCATCAAGTCTGTGTACCAGCAGAGAGCTGCTAAAACCCAGACGGTGCACAACGCTGTGCGGATTTGCAAATGGAAAACGACACCTGCATCTGATAAGAGCTGATGGCAACCAGGGATGCTGTCATCATCACGACCATTGTCGCCATTGTCGTCATCCGACGCAAACGGTTACGCCCATCACTGTGTATCAACAATAGAGCAACGGAGAATAACAGGTTTCCAATAAAAGCGGAATCTTCTTTGGCCTGCAGTGTTGAGATGTGGGATTACTAACAGGAAACTAAAGTGTCATGCATTGTCCTTTATTGGGGTGGTTGTAAACACACTGTCATGGCAGCTGTGTGTCCAGGTGTTTTCTATCCATTTCAGCCACGTCCTGTGTTGCATCCCTCTGCATGGGGGCGACTGCAGCTCAGTTAGCGGATTGTCCAATCACCAAATGGTTCACTGTCAAAGTTCAGTTGAGTGTCCAAGTATTATTATCCCCCGCCATTCCTAAGGCCAGAAGGGGGATAGAGAAATGTGCTCCATCCGTGCGACTGTCCGTGCGTGCATCAGTCACATTTTCTTGTGCACATGATGACAACCAAATTTATCTGATTTTAGCCTCATTTGAACTGGACACCCTGAATAACGGCATCTTAGATGAGTTCGAATTTGAGCATGATCGGGTTTCATGAAGACCCTCTAAGGACCGCCCACTTTACTCAACAGAGTATTGATTACTGTAATTTATTATCCCTCAGCAGTCAACTTTTTTTGTTTCTGTTTTTCCTCTATCAGCGGTCTCTTTATCATATTTCTGCTCTAACCGAATCAGTCACAAAAAAAATCAATATTAGACTCCATAGATTACTGTACTCGCGCGTTGGAACGCCCCCTGTCGTGCATCCGCCCACACCCCTTTTCTGTGAAAGCTGCTTAAACACCCACCCTAAATGAAAATGAATTTAGTGACCCCAACACATCGTTAAAAGCAAAAAATAAAGTTTTCACAAGGTGTTTGTCTCAGATTTCACGTCCTACTTGTGTATGACGTCATCGTTTACGCTGGTCTTTCCTCTGACTCAGAGCTCCGCTACCAGAGCCCTGCTAGCCGTGGCTGCTAGCTGTTGTGAAGGTCCTTTCTGAGCATTTTATTACAAATATCTGTAATAATATGGCTTGCTGTGCGGTTAATTGTCAGAGCGCATCATCTAAGAAGTGTGTGCTCCAGTATTTCCGTCGAGTGAAGTTTTCGTGTTGTTTTTATGTTAGTGAGGTTAGCATCTGTTAGCAGCTATCGGTAGCTTGATGACTTTCGATTGTTAATCCACGATTACTGAGGAAATAAGATGGTCATAATTTTTAATACCTACACCCGAGCCATCCATCACTAAAACCACCACCCAGTCCCCCCAAATATGCTTTAATAAAACACACGAGATGGGGGCGTGTTCGGGCTTAATTCATCCCGCCCAGGTCATGTGGGGTATTGCCAATGCGCCGCCTCTTTACCCATTTATAGGTTAGCCGGGATGGAATGGGCGTTCCATCAAATGTAATATTGACCACGCGCTCGTGCATTCGCCCACCCCCTTTTTAGACATATTTTCAAGTAGAACACGCCGGGCGTTCCAATGCGTGAGTACGGTATAAACGGTCCAGCTTTTCATTTTGAAAGCAGAACCGCCAATATTCTGTTGACCCAAATCCCAATGTTTTAGCGTTGCAAGTTCAGCAATACAGCTGATTTTTATTTCCAAATACAGTATTAGAACACAAAAGGCATGCTTCAATGAATGTCTTGTAATTTGTCTACCAAAGTGATCAAGCCATCACTAAGCCAACTGAATGTTATAGCACGCATTACCAGAGGCCGGTGCTCTGCGCACGGGTGTACGTTCTTGTTTAGAAAAGCAATGAACCCCTAAACTGCTCAAGAAGAATAAAGAAGAAGCAGTGCCTTACCATTTAAAGCAGCTGGTGCAGAAACAGGTCTTTTTTTGAGGCAGATATGTAAGCGTTTTGGCTACAGACTCGAATGTCTGTTTTTACACTTGGTGCCTAGGTTGCTGAAAAGAATTGTAATATGACCTCTTTAAAGCGCCAATGATTTGGCTCTGCTCATTCATATTTCTGGGTTATTTATAATTTTCCACCAGCTTGTCAACCAGGTTGTTTGTCACTGCTTCTTGAATGAATGAGATGTGGTTCAGCTCAGTTACAGATCATTAAGTGACTCGTTCATTGTGACTTCCAGTTTAGTTTGTCGTTATATCTTGTATCTATAAAGAGCGGCCGTGGCTCAGTACGGCCTTGAATGGACAGGAAGTCAAATAGGCTGCTTGATTTTTGCCTGCTGTTTGCAACCGCTGTGAATAAACGTCTACACAAGTGAGTAAATCTCTGACAGAAGACTAGGATCTTGGTAACCTGAAAGAATTTTTCACCACTTGTTCAATCCCAAATGAGACATCACTGATCTGAAAAGAAGATTTGAAGGAAAAAAAAAGAAATTTAAATCGACAATGGAGTGAAAATTGTCAGGTTTGGAAATTGCAAGTGTCAGTTGTTTCTATGGTGCCATAGTGAGATTTTATTTCCTTTGTATTTATGTTTTAATAAGACATGTGTTTAATAAACACAGCTAGAAATAGGATATGATTAGCATTAGTTCCTGATTCAGCTCAGTATGAATCACAGTTTCAAGGTCATGGTATAGTTCAAATCACGGTACATTACCGTAAGGTTTACTTCAACAGGTATAGAACAAAAGACTTGCATAAAATTGAATGATGTATCACTTGAAATGTTCAACAACTGACTTGAGGATCTGCAGTTTCCACATCATGATCAATCTGCCTGAAGTTTTTACATTGCATTTTGCATGGTCACATTAAAAACAAACATCTGAACGTGACAGTTAGTGGTGTCAAGGGCTGTAGCTTATCCGTGATCCATACGCACTGCCCCCCACGGTTCGGCATGCACATGAACCATGGATTAATTGCAAAGTTTAAATAACAGTCTGAAATACAGATTTATTGTCACTGACTTGTTTTTAAAGTAATGATTGCATAATTCTTGATGCAAAGTTGCAGTGAACTCAAAGCAGTTGTGTGTTCACACAAGTGGGGAAACAGAAGTTGTGCGTTCATGTGAGCGGAGCATGTTCAAAATTAGGCAGCCTCTGCCTCCTTGTGCTCGGCTCAAGGCTGCCTGGTGCAGGCTCGACGCACGTCGGCGTCTAAACGGGGAAGGATTCACTCTGATGTATCAGGAGATGAGGCCTGAGTGTGCACAGCGCTTTCGCCGTGACGTCCTGAGCTGAGCGCGGGTGGGGCCGTCGTGGCTGGGAGTCCACTAAGCTCTGGGGAGAAACAAAAAAAAAAACAAACTACTTTTCCCGACCTTTTCTGAGTGGTGTGCCTGTTTGGGAGTACACGGCATCGCCAGCCTGCAGCAATCAGATAAGATGCAGCAAGTTGAGTCTGGCACTTCAGTACCGAGAGAGAAGGTGTTTTAACATCATTTAAATATTGGACATCTTCTTTTCATACAGGACCATGGGCAAAAATTCCTTGTTTCCATTGTTCTTTAATAAATGGAAATCGACGTTATATTTGTCCCCCCATCCCACCCCTTTTTTTTGTTGATCCGAAAACTAATCTGATCTGTGATTAAAAGACCGAATCCGAACCATGAGTTTTGTGATCTGTTGCACCCCTAATGACAATAATTCACAGTCAGTGTTGCAGACCTCGCCTTTTCTTAAACTGTACACATCGCATGGTGCAACAAATGTAAAATTTGCGGGTTTTTTTGGTTTCATGGTTTGTTTCACCCCTAGCTTATATATGTGTGGGGGGTGGGGTTGAGAGAGAAGTATTAACATTTGAAGAGGCAAAGGGGATGAAACGGATCTGTCAGCTTTCAGTGCAAGTAGGATGTGGTTTTGATGAGTGTCTGTACTGCATACTGAAGACTGTCTGTGAGGAACTCATTTCGACATCCTGATTTTTGCGACACCAAGCCTTAGCTTATTGCTTTACCTTTGTCTGTGTGTGTTTCTTGCAGAGGAAACTTCACAGTTCCAAAATTATCAGAATCCAACATGGGATTTGGTGTACTGGGGGTGTTTCTGGGATTACTCCTGGAGGTCTCCACCCATGGACCACATGCTGTGCCTCGCACATCCTGGAAACATCAAGGTAAAACTTAATTTGTCAATGCAATGCTTGTGGTGTGATTAAATAACTTAGCAGTAATTGTCATCCAACAGAGAAAATAAGTGGTTGCAAAGAAACAAGTTCTACTTATGCTACTATGTAACTGTTTATTTAAATAGGAAGGCAATTTGAAGAATTTGGCGTGTGCTCTGTTGCCTCGATTATTTGTTTTGTATGTGTTCACTTTAAAATTTCTTTAAAAAAAAAAATCATTTAAATTGTTGATACGATTGCCGACACAAAGTATACACTTTGTCTAAAAACTTTCAAACTCGTTTTTCCCCAACTGCACATATTGCATTTATTTTATCAAACAATATGTTAAGTCAGTCTACTTTATTTCCATGTAGTTTTTTTTTTAAGTAAGATTTATTGCAGTTTTTCTTCACTATATCAGATTTTCAGTGTCATCGATTTACATACACCAAGATGAATGCCTCTTTAAACAGCATGCAATATTCTAAAAGATTCCAGAAATTGACGGAGTAACATTTAAAAGCTTCAGAATGAATAGTTGTCATAATTGGGGGTTAATTGGGGGCACCTGAGGTTATATATAATGGCCTATCTGTCAAACAAGTGCCTTATTCTGTCAGAGAGTTGGGGGAGAAAAAAAATCCCTGAAGCATTAAGCCAAAATGAATCTGAAGCAAAATGATGGATCACCAGGTTCCTCCTTATTGAGGGAGGAAGGATGGCCGAATTAACACAGAGGAATTAACGAACTTTTGTACCAAATATCCAACTGAATTTTAGGATCACAACTCGGGTAATTATGCAGGAGTTGGAGGCATCAGATGAAAATGTGACATTATCCACCTTTAACCCTAATCGGTACACCTGGGGTCCAAGCAGCCCCCAGGTGTATTTTTAAAAAATATATATTTTCTGAACCGTTATACTCATTCAGCTGAAATTTTATGTAATTGTCACCTATACAGTTAATGGACTGAAAGGCTGAAGAAAGAAACCACTAATCCAAGCTTGACATTTAAAAAAAAATAAATAAATAAAAAAAAGGCTTGGCATTTGTCCTCGCAATTAACTGTAAACCTTTGTCTTTTTATGTAGATTTTAGCTCAATGCATCCTCCTTGATTGAGAGCCTTTTAGGCTATGGTGATGGAATGCTGTCTTTTCGCATTTCTGTTTGATGCTGTTGTTGATCCTGAGGTTCTGTTGGACCTTTGGTACAAAGGTTCATTAATTCTTCTCTGTTAATTTGGACTTCCATCTTCAATGAATCTGTATGGTCCCAAGCTTCTTATTGTTTTTGTATAATAGATCGTACAATTGCTTGTGGTACCTTGAAACCTTTCAAGGTGGTTCCTAAGGCCCGGTATACACTGTGCAATTTTCTGCTGTCCCAGACAAAAGATTATCATCTTGAAAGAAACGTGGCGTTATATTTGGATGTGGCTCTGAAATGGCGGTCTCACGTCGCACTGTGTGACAAGTCCTGGGAAAAATATCTTGCAGTGTTTGAAATGCTACGACCCACATCTCAAAATCCAGCATGAAATCATGCATTATTGCCTGTGTGCATAGTGTTTGTTTTTTTCTGGTAGAAGCGCTTCATCCCACTCTTTTCATAAAAAAAATAAAAAATAAAAAAAAGTGCACGGAATTTGGTTCTAAACAGCTGATAAAAGCAGTCACCCTCACCAGAAACATATAGTCTGTCCAATCTGCTATCATAAATGAGCTTTGTCGTCTCTATTGTGACAGATTTTGTGTGAGATGTCGGCAAATGTACGCTTCTTATTCCATTGTCGGGATGACGTTTCATTCTGAGGGTTTCCCACAACTCTGTGTTAGATCGTACAGTCTGCACACATCAAATTTGGAGTCTTACTCAAGCTAAATAAATCCATGTCCCACAGAGTGGCTTGCAGTGAACTTACAAGATTGCTGAAATCTCTCAGTGTAGACTGGGCTTAAGGAGGAACCTGACTTGTGGAGATGTAAAATTTTGCTCCGGATGCCTTGGCTTGTTAAGATTTTATTTTTCCCCTTGCCCTTAAACACAATAAGGCACTGGGTCTACAGGTAGACACTTAAATATAGCCAAAGCCTCCCCAATTATGGCAATTCAGGAGCTTTTAAAAGTAATTTCATCAATTTGTGAAATCTTTCATGCTGTTTAAAGAGGCATTCATCTTGATGAAAACGTGACCCACTGAAAATCTGACATACTGAATAAAAACTGAAAAATCTGTCTTGTAACTATGATTTTAAAATAACATTGTATGGAAATAAAGTACACATTATAATTGACTTGACGCATATTGTTTGATTAAAATGGAATGTGTAATTGGAAAACACAGTGTTTGAAGGTTTTGAACTAAAGTGTATGTGTATGTCCACAACTGCACCTTATGTAGTCACTGGCCACATTGTGGTAAGTCTCTGTCCTTTTTTTTAATGCTTTAATATTGAAAAATGTATGGTAAATACTTTACAGAAACCCCGTGCTGATTTAAATTTAAGTTTTGAGTCATAGACACCATGTTGAAAGACTCAAGATCTTGCACAGTTTCAAATCTTACTAATGTACAGTTCAGGGTTCGCGTTTACGCCATCCTGACGCGATATACACCAAGATGAATGCAAATTTTTCGTTCCCTTGTATCCCAGGGATGCAATTTATGACTGGTGTGATTTGTCTGCGGAATAGCGGTTTTCTGAACGCCACACACCATGCCTCTAACTTGCCCGGTGTGGCAAGTTCATTTTCAGGCCCATTTGGAACGAAATCTGGTCAAACATCAACATATTTCAGTGATGTTCTTGGGGCTGCAGAGGTGTTTCACTAAATCCGTGCGTAGCGCAGTGTTATTCGAGTGTGCTCTGTGCTGAATGCAGCTGCGGCGCACAAAAAGAATATTAACACACTGATTCGCATAAAATAAGCAACACGTCTATTTTATTAGCATCAACAGTGCGTGTCATTGCGCGGTGGCAACGCAGCTATAACACGGAGTGCACCCGCAGTTAAAGTTTAAAAATATATATTTCACTCTCCTTTCCTTCAAATATACACCAGCCGTATTTCTGATGGATGGTGGATATGATGTAAACTTCTTATCTTAGCGCTTTCTACATAAATAAACACGTTTTTTCGTATCTGTTTTCTTCCTGCTCAGAGACTGTGCAGGTGTGGAGCCAGAGGGGCGAGGGGTGGGAACAGGCCCCCCAACCCCCTCAGAGTAAAGATCCACTTTTGAAGATATTTTACTTCTTTTTGCACATTATAACAATACTGTTAATAATAATAATACATTTTTAACACCTAAAACATTCAATCAATATTACCCTTTTTTTAACACTTAAATCTTTATTTATTATGAAAAACAAACCCATGAAGAATAAGAAAACAAGAACAGCAACAAAGTTCTCTTTAATTTTGTGTCATTTAAACTGCCAAAACTCACCAGACAGCACCATTTTATGAACATTTTTTAAAAAGTGCCCACCTCCCAAACACTTTACACTTTTCTTTCACAATTTTAATATAAAAATGGCAGCTTTAGATGAGCACAAATTTATGCTGAAAATACACCAGAATGCACCATTTTTTCAAAGTTTTCCAGGGGAGCATGCCCCCAGACCCCTCATGGAGGACGTCGCACCTGCGGCACTCGTGCAAGGCTGCTATGCTGCCTCGGTGGCTGCCTCACCATGGGACTCAGCCTTGAGGCTTGGGACTCAATTTTTCTTACTTTGTGTGTCCCAGGACTCAGCGTCTCAAATTCCTAATGCTAACCCTGCAGTTAGTCCATTAACAATAAATTACTTGGCACTTGTCGACAAAGGAAACTGAGATAGTGTTTCTGTCTGTTATAGAAAACAGTGGTCACTTGTACATGTGAACCCCTTTACTAACTCAGCGGTTGTACTTTAAAATGGAATTCAGCGGTTGTCTTGCTATGTGATGTGAAACTCTGCATAAGACAGGTCTCGTCTAACTGACTGTTCTCAAGGTTCACAATTGGCTTGCTGGGTACCACCTGTTTCCTACATCTATTTCAAGAAATGGCGCTCGGTCTCATCAGCGTAACCGCAGACTCTCAAGTTATTCTTCTTTACTGTCAGGCGGCAGCTCTGTTTGCATTCTGCCTTTACATAAATAGCTCCAGTAAGTCGCTCGATGAGAACCAATACGGCTCACCCTTTAACAGCGTCGAGCTCTTTCAGTCACTGTGGCCCAGTCAGAGTACTGGTCAGTCACTGAGGGCGTTTGATGTCATTATTGTGGTGTTTATGCCCTGGCACCTGCAACTCGAACCCACTTGCACCTGGCACACTCGATGCCAGCTATTCTCTCAGTATAACGAGAGATACACTGATCTAATGCGCAACTAGAAGCATTTGTGCAGTGAGGCAGAAGGGTCACTTGTCTGATCTTATTCAATTTTTTTTTAAATTTTAAATAATGAAACTGAGAAGGGTTTGTAAGATCATTTACTGAGTCCTGTCTTACACTTGGATTCAAAGTTGTAGGGAGCAACATAAACTTAAACAGTTTTGTTCTTCTCTGTTTGCATTTTCAACAAAATTTCATCAGTGTTTCCATTATTTGATTAAGGCAGCAGTTATATTATAGATATGCAACTCTATTTGTTCTGTCTATCAGAATGGTGATTGGAAATTTGCAGGGTTTGATCTTAAGGCCTGTCCGCTTGTCCGAGACAAGTAAATATTTGTACGGTCAAGTGAATGTCAAAAACCGATTTTCCGTTGGACAAGTAATTAATTTTTTAACAAATGTGATCGGCTTCAGTTTATCAACACGACGGAGATTTTTTACTTCTATCAACATGACAAAACTCGAAAATTAACGTTCACCTCCTCCCGCCTCGAATAGACATTATTTTCGGACTTCTTTTTATGAAACGCTCTCTCACCATTCGTCCGATCCGTTGGTGGCGTTAAAACTTCTCAGTAACTCCTGTTTCACACCAGGCATCTGCATAGATGAAGGCAAAGTGCCATTTGTCTAGTTAAGTTTAATAAATCGACCGCTGTGCAGCGTCTGAATCAGGGCTGCTAACCTTGCGCCCCGCTGGCCACGTTTGGCCCGGCCTCTATTTCTGTCGAAAAGCGTCACATTTTTATTTTTATGAGTATGATGTAAAATTTAGTGTAAATTTTAAGTTAAATTAAACTAGATTGAAATTTATAATGGTGAAAATAGAGATAAAATTGACTAACAAAACTCACACATTGAGGATGATCTGTAAAGTTATACTAAGTATAAAACACTATAAAGGCACTTAATTCAAACATTCATTACATGCATGCCCAGGTCCTCCTGCATAGTGCAAGAAATGTCCATCTATAAATTAAAAAGATTGTGAATTTAAAATAAACAAAAAGCACCAACACCCAAGCACCTCATTGTCACTCAACCCCGCTCGCCATACACACACGTTAGAAGGCCTCTGGCATAGTGCAGTGGGTGACAAATTAAAGGGCACATAAACAGACATACAATCATAAATAAATAAAATTAATGATTAAAAATGGCTGTATTAAGCAGGAAAAAACTTGGTTAAGCAGGCAAATACAACTGTCTCATCAAAGTCATTATGTTTGACACGAAGTTGCGTCATTGATTCGGTTCGCAGCGGCTACGTGGCAAGCTGATCGCACTCATATATGTGATGCTACAAGTGTAAGGTTAAAATAACGGGGTAACATCAGGCTGTTACACAATGAACACATGTTGGCACAACATAATATTTGCATATAAAGAAGCTTAACAGGCTTATTTCTGAACCAAATACTTGCTTAGCTAACGAGCGAGTGTGGCCAGTAGCCAGATATTAAATGAACAAAAACGTGAAGGGAGTGTGTTTGTACTATACTGTATTGTCTTGCACCTGATTGCAAATTATATCAATCTGTTCAAAAGTTTTTATTTTGGTAGGGCAGAATAGACCGACGTTACAAAATGAATTTGCATGCTCAGCGGTGGGCAAATCTCACACCAGTAAGCATGAAGACCCAGATCTGCTATCAGCTTGGGTGGCAAAGCATGTGATCCACCCTACCCGTGTATTAAAGGTATATTTCTGAAGGAATTCTTTATAATCAAATGAATTTTGAAATTAAAACTTTCTTCAGTTCCATCATTTATTATGATTGCTAAATAATTTTGTACTTATCAATACCACACTATTTAACGGTAAAATTACACTCATTCCGACCCAAACTGTTGTGACGTTCCACTAAAATGCATGGAACTGAATAATTTGTTGTATTAATAAAGCAAAAACATCAGCAGTACTGTCATTTTGACTAACGAAACCACTTCTTTTAACCTCAGCAAACTTGTTTACAGCACAGCTTCCTCACGATGACGGCATGAAACTTACCCGGTGTTAAGCGCATATTCCATCTAAAACACGTCCATCTTCCACTGACAAATCGATGGCGCTGCCGTACACCTTTCCTTGTGTTGTAGAGGCCATAACTTTGGATTTCATGCAGCATTTCTTACCGTCGCCGGGATGAAACTGGAGCTCCTGCACGTAGCCTTCACTGAAGAACTTGTACGCTTTCGTGGCCTTGCATGCACGAACCGGTAGTCCGCCAAAAGTTTTATCTGTGTTCTCCACTAAATATTGCCTTATTGTTCCGATTGTCACGTCTGGGTTATCCATAAGTTCAGTCATGTCACTGTGGCTTACGCGGAGCATACATGTCCGACTGCTCACTTTGATACTTTGCATCCCAAGGAGTTCCACAGGAGCGACTTACAGAGTGCTTATTACGCATGCGCCAAACAATACAACAACGGTCTATTATATAAAATGACATGAGGCCCCAACCTAATATGACAGCTGCCACCAGAAGCTAGCATGTAGCGCATTATAGCTTGTCGGCAGCGTAGCATACGCTCGAGCCACACAAACCCTTATGCCAAGCGAGTGTATTTCTGTGCTGTCAGTATTTTCCAATTGAATGAAGATGCCAATCTTTTTGAAGCACAGTTTAGTTCAGTAGGGTCAAATAGTAGCAAAGTAGATGATGTATAATGGCTAGTTAATATGATAGATGTCATGGAGAGAATTATACCAAGTAGGCTATGATGCTTAGCTAGTGTATATGATGGGGACTGGCCAGTCATAAATCAACACTTACATGAAGGGACTGGTTTTAATTAAAAACGGTATATGATTTGGTAGGGCAAAATAAATAAAAATAGATGATTACTCATAAATTATAGCTGGTGCCATTGTGAAATCTTACTTTTCAACCTGCCATAGGAAAGAACTGTAATAGCAAGGAATGTAATTTCTTGAAGGGGTGTAAAGGGGAAATCAAAGGGACCTTTGCGCTCTGCTTTGCGTCCCTCACGCACCAAAGCTTTGTTTTGGTGGCGTCTCATTCACTGTATTATTTATTTACAAAAGATGAGCTAATTTTATTTGACCTGAAATTAATTTCCCAACTTTGAATACAAAAATGCCTTAATGAACATCTTGTGGTTGTGTATGGTCAGATTTAAGGCTAATGGAGTTCTCACAACCCGGGATCTCCAACTACTCCACACTGTTGCTTGATGAGGCAAGGGATGCTCTGTACGTGGGCGCCAGGGAGGCTATCTTTGAGCTCAGCAAGGAGAACGTGACTGTTCAAAACCACAAGGTATTGAAATATGATTTGAAATCTTGTAGGACTGAGGGGAAAAAATGAGCTATTAATTCAGTTTGTTTGAATTATTTTAAGGTTGAGTGGACGGTTGCAGAAATGCCAATGCTGATGTGTACTCTTAAAGGAAAATCAAAAGAGGTGGGCTTAAGAAGTCACATTATTATTGTTATTATGTATTATCGCTGCTCTTTTTCCTACTGCCGCATATGAGCAGACTACAGCTGAAGTTTTTTTTATTTTTTTTTAATTGAATTGCAGAAAGATTGTCAAAACTATATTCGAGTGCTTCAAGTTGTAGACGAAGAGCGGCTGTATGTCTGTGGAACGCACGCCTTTCAACCTCAGTGTGACTATTTGGTAGGTTTATTCCAAGCCATCCTTAACACAGTCCAGTAATAGGTGAGTTTTGTTTCGACAGTTACAATACAGAAAAATAGAATAAAATTTTGCACTTTTCTTGCAGCGTCTTTCTGACTTTTCGTTGGCGGGTCGACCTGAAGACGGTCGGGGAAAGTGCTCCTTTGACCCTTCGCAAAGCTTTACTACTGTCATGGTTGGTGCGTTGAAGCCAGTTTTATCCACCTTCATAAATATCTATTTTACTTATCTTTGCTACATTTAAAAGCCGCATAATTCAAATAACTTTATTTGCGGTGAAGTGAGCCAGCATGACAAATTACTTTTTTGTTTCTGTCAGATGGGGAGCTGTACTCTGGTACAGCTTATAACTTCTTAGGGAGTGAACCAATTATTTCCAGATACTCTCCATCTCGATCTCTGCTGAGGACCGAGTACTCCACGTCATGGCTCAATGGTGAGTTGGAACAAAATAATAAATGAGGTTCTTTAAATGTATT
>OMMV01153962.1:2165-13971 GCA_900302635.1 Chatrabus melanurus
CAAATGGAATGAGTGTGTGTCTAGAAAATGAATGAATGAATTAATGTTAGTTTGTTTTTCATTTTAAGAGGACCGCAATGGAAGTAAGTGCCTCTTTGGCTGCTTTTTGTGCTATCCTCCGCAATATTTTATTGCGTTTTTCTTGTGTTTATGTATTGCCAAATAAAATCAAATCAGCAGGAAGCTGTATTGCTAACTGTTAAGACATTTCAAATAGTCTAGAATAACATTTTAAGAACATTTATTGGTTAAAAATGCAATTATAGAAAAAACACAAAACCTTTCAAATAACTTTCAAGCAGTGTAACAGTAGATTTCCTTCTCCACAACAACGTAACGTTAAAAAAAAAGTCACTGTAGTGCAAAACATTCTTCAGATGAGGGCTCCTATGAAGCAGACATTCGGAAAAAGTTGGGAATACTAGTTATTTTCCGGAGCTCTTGGCTTTCGCATGCACACGCGTTTTGAGCGTGACACTCGGTTCAGTGAGCTCACGACTGCAGAGGAAGAGCCAAGAGGCGACGGATACTTTGTCCTCAGCTGATGTTTTTGAGAGGTTCTTTCCCTGTTTGGATCCAGAAGTGCAGCGCGCTGTCTCTAACGGAGCACGAGGCTGTTTTAACAGGCAGCGTTCGCGACGTGACGTGCACGCGCAGCACCTGCAGCTCTGCAGCTCTGTGACTCACAGTGAGATTTCACCGTAACTGAATCAAAATTAATGCAGTTAGCACTTTAAACACAAGTCACCATGAGACAAAATCACAATATTATGTAAACTTTGCAATTAATCCGCAGTTCACGTGCGTGCTGAACTGTGGGGGCGGTCCGTACGGACCAACTATGAACTGTGAGATCACCACCTATCGCGGTTGGACGGTATAATCAAAATCTCTACTACTGGGAAAATTTATATCGTTTATATTGTCTACCGTTTATACCGTCCAACCCTACTGGAAGGTTTATAATTTATGCACACCAGTTTGTTTTTTTTTTTTTTGTGGTTGATTGGTTAGGCTACGAATATGAAAAAGAGCCAACAGGTACTAAAAAAAAAAAAAACTTTGGTTGAAATAATACATTTCAATAATAAATACTCTGTTCGAGCCACAAAGGATATGTCACTCGGTTACACCTATTTAGGGCAGCATGGTGGCTTAGTGGTTGGCACTGTTGCCTCACAGCGAGAAGGTCGCAGGTTCGCTTCCGACCTGGTCCTTTCTGTGTGGAGTTTGCATGTTCTTCCCATGCTGCGGCTTCCTCCCAATTCCAAAGACAGGTTAGGTGAATTGGTCACTGTAGGTGTGAATGTGTTTGTCTGTCTATATGTTGCCTTGCGATGGACTGGTGGCCTGTCCAGGGTGCATTCCGCCTCTCGCCCAGTGACCGCTGGGATAGGCTCCAGCCCCCGTGACCCTTAATTGTAATAAGCAGGTATAGAAAATGAATGAATGAATACTCCATTTAGTAAAGTGGGTGATCCTTAGAGGGTCATTGTGAAACCCAATCATACTCAAATTTGAGCTCATTGTAGATACGCACATTTCGGATGTCCAATTCAAATTTGCTGGAAATCAGATACAGTTTGTTCAAGTCATGTGTAAAAAAAGTGCTTCTCCAAAGCACGCACGGATGGATTGCAATTTTATTCCCCCTTGTTACAGCTGACGAAGGATAAAAACTATTCTCTCTAAGTCACGCTGAAAATGCTGTCCACTCTGCACTCTGACGCAAACATGGACTGAGTGAGTTTTTCTGTTGAGGTTGTAGTATATGAAGAGTCTTTGTAATGTGTTTTTATCTTAATGACATATTTTAAGTGTTCAATGATTTAATTTCAGACCATTTATAAAGTCTGGGTCCCCTGTGAAACTGAATGCCCCCCATTTTTCCACTCGATCTCAAGACAGCCCCTGCTGTGGCCAACCTCATTCTGGCACCGTTCACCAGCCAGTTTGTGGACAAAGAAAACCAGTGTCAAAATATGGTGCAAACCAGAATTACTAAAGTTTGTATTTTTCACTTGGTGTTAGTTTTATTCCATTGCTAATTTTTGTTTTTAATTCATTTTCATAGTAATATGATGTGCGCAGATTGTACATGCATCGTGAATCACCCCATTTGAGGAGGATATGGCACCTTGTAATTAGCAGAAACACTCTGGGTGGGACTTGTGACTAGGTTGCCGTTAGCCTCTGGTCCCATTGTTTCCTCCTGCCACATGATAACAATGCACGGGCACTTGTTGTTTAAAGAACATTGGTGCTGGGCGTGAAAACCACAACTGCACCAGTTATACACTACAAGTGACACTTCCACTGTGCTTCACACCGGGTGGAAGATAGGGCCAGAGGTGTCCAGCTTTCTTAGCTCCTGCATCTTTCTGCCTCCTCCCTACTCCTTCATAAGAAGCCCCTAATAAGTCTCCCTGCCTGCTCTCATACTTAGGAACCAAATTACGGAATGAGTTGAATCAGGCCAAGACAGGCCCTGGGAATTAGACTTCCAGCATCATTGCACATGAAGCACTGGGTGGGGTTTAGTCGGACTGATTTCTTCCCGCGGACATACCATTAACTGATAACCGCGGTGTCCCAGGGGAACCATTTCCGATGACTCATGGAATGAGGACGCGCTCTCAGAGAGATATCAGCCTCAGAAATGAAGGCAATCCTTCAGGGCCTGAATCTCTACCTGCTATCAGTGTGCTGTACGGTTTCAGCATCTGCTGCCCCGTGTTCAGTGATGAATCTGTAATCTTATTGTGTGCGATTATAATTTGATTTTATTTTTAAATATGATAGCATTCGGGCTCAGAGTGCAGGCTTGAAGGTGGTATTTTGAACACACTGCAGTAGCGTCAGGGATTCAGTGTCACTGCTTCCCAAAAGTATTATACATTACAGCATTGTGAGACATGGATTATTGTTTTGTCTCAACCAATTGAAGTGTGTGGATGCAGGAACTCTGCGCAATGATATCTGGTAAAATTCAATACTTTAAGACTGGGCAATTAATTTCTATTTGTTTTCTTTCACGACAAACACACAATTCCACATTTTGTTATTTTACATGGAGGAAGTGCAAACTGTTTGAAAGTGTGGAGGAATTTTAGCAAATCTGGCAAAGTATCTGAAATTACTAAAACCCCTGGAATCCAAAAAGCTGCTGTTTGTTGTAACATCCATATATTATGCCACTAAATATTATCTGCTAGTAGCAGAAGTATGTTTTGCAAGTCACAGTCCAAACAACTTGAACAACCTGATCAAATACTTGTAACTGAGTTTTTAGGGTTCATATAACTGATCAGGTGAGAAGGTGAGAGTAATGATACGGACCATGAGGAGAGAACACATGTCAGCCCTGTTCCCGGCTGTTTTATTCCCCCACACCTATATCCTGCTACGTCACACATACCTGCCCTACAGCAACCCAGAGGGACATTTCTGCTAAAATGCAAAACATAAAAAGATCTGTTACATACCCCCCACCCCCGTTGAGAGACGTCCACAGTTCTTTACAAAGATAAAATTTACAGGGCATAAAATTAAACAGTAAGAATCCAAAAATAGAACATCTTACCACACATCTAACTTACTGAGAGAACAGCAAATGGCACCTTTCATCCCAACTGAGCATTCAGAATAGAGACATGGCACACTAAAAATATGGCCACAGTAACCCACCCCAGTGAATGTAAAACACATAACAGGTAACGGCATCCAGCTGGGCACTAAAAAGAAAAAAACAGTTATTATCAGTCATAGGCATCACACAGTCCGACAAAGAGGCATCTGTGTGAATTTTGAAGGGGGCAGCAAAGTTAGGCAAAGTTACAACTGGAGATGACGTAAGCACTTCTTTGAGGTAGTGGAAGGCCTCCTCGCACTCAGTAGTCCACTCAAAAGGCACGTTTTTGCCCACTACGCGGTTCGGGGTGTAGCATTTTGAGAGAAGTTTTTCACAAACCACCTGTAGTACGAGCACAGTCCTGCGAGGACTTGTCACAATTTCATTTTACTGTGTTTCTTGGGTCTGGTTGGAGGCCATGTCTCAAGATCACATGACCAAAGAATGCTACGTGGTCTCAGGCAAAGTGACATTTCTTGGGGTTAAGTTTCAGGCCTGTGGACTGTATCCTGGATAACATCTCTTCCAGGTGTGCAAGGTGGTCTTGAAAGGTATGACTACAAATGAGTATGTTGTGGTAAGCAGAGGGGCCATGGCAGACCCCTGAGAGCCAGCTCCATCATGCGTTGAAAGGGGGCTGGTGACTTGGTTAGGTCCATGGGCATAGCTCTCCATTGGTACAGGCCCCTGCCAGTGGTAGAAACTGTTTTCTTCCTGTCCACCTCGGCTACATCCACCTGCCAGTAGACATTAGAAAAGTCCAATGTGCTGAACCAGATGGAGCCGGCCAGGGCATCCAGACATTCATCAACCTGGGGAAGGGGATGGGAGTATTTGATCGTCACAGCGTTGAGCTAGCGGTAATCAATACAGAATCCCCACTGTCCTCCTTTCTTTCTTACCAGGACCACCAGAGAAGCCTATGAGCTGCAGCTTTCTTCCACCACTCCATCCTCCAATAAGGCAGCAACTTGGCGTTCAATTTTGGCTCATTATTCTGGCCAAACTCGGTACGGCCGCTGTTTAATAGGGGGATGGTTAGCTGTTTTAATGTGGTGTTTGATTAGTGGACATCTGTCAGTATTCCTGTCTGACAGACCAAAAACATTCTCAAACCTCTGCAGGAGGGTAGACAGCGCTGCCGTTTGGTCTGTAGTGATAGGGGACTCATTCAGTGAGAAGGGGGTGTTACTAATTACCTCGGGTCTTTGGTGGTCTCTGGAAGCAGGGACAAGGTCATCCTCTCTCACTGGATAAAATTCACCTCGATAAAGCCCCCCTAGATGAAGCAGGAAGGCGGCTCGGCATCAGGTGGGTAGGAAGAATTCTGGCCCGGTCATGGTGGTTCCCGGTGGCTGCCTCCACCATGACCTCCAGCTGTCTCACCCAGCTCAGAAAACTCTGACTCCCGTCTGATCTGCAGGGAGCCGGCAGGTCAATTTTCACCTCTGCACTTGGAGAGAGCGCAGAGTGACCTCCATCTACTGGGCTTGAATTTGTCCTCGTCGCCGCACCACATGTTCAATTTTTGGCGATAATCTCTCAGAATGATACGGCACGCCACTAGCTAGCTATACTGACAGAGCTAAGCTAACCTAGCCGCACATCTGCATTTGCGCTAAACTGTACTTGATGCACTTAATTGCTGTGAAATGGCATCCCACTGCTGCCACCAGTATAACCGAGTTTTTAGGGTACATGTAACTGATCAGGTGAGAAGAGAATATTGATATGGACCATGAGGAGAGAACACATCTGCCCTGTCCCCAGCTGCTTTATTCCCCCACACCTATATCCTGCTACGTCACACATAACTGCCCTACGGCAACCCAGAGGGACATTTCTGGTAAAATGCAAAAAATAAAAAGATCTGTTACATTATCATCATATTTTTAAACATGAAATCCCTGTCATTGGAGCTTATCATTTGCACCAGGCATTCCATGGGAAATAACATAAGCTAGATTTCCACATTTTGCCAAAGAATACACACCGTTGTGCTTTTACACATTTTAATTTCTTTATGCCATTTGGAAAAAAAAGCTTTTCTGCATTAACCCTTTCAATACTGAATACAGTACATCAAATTAAAGTTATCTGTTGGGTATAAATGTCAAGTTTGTGATCAAAAATATCATTACCCATAATGCCCTGAGGTCAAAGTGCTCTCCAAGCAGGTGCTCCTATAATACAGAATAGGTCCAAATGCATCGGCTTTAGGGATGTTTATATCCCAATGGGATACATGGAAAAAAAATTTGGGACACATACTGTATGTCCCGTTAGTACTGAAAGGGTTAAAATTTTTACAATTATCCCTTTTAATATCAAACTGAAAACTAATCTCTACAACATGATATAAATTAGATAAAACTATCAAAGCCAAAATAATGGTTTGCATAAGTAATGGCACTCTTTACTATAACTCAAGTAAATCATCACTTTTACAGCCAGTTTTCTTTAGACAAGTCGGGATGGATGTATGACCATTTCTATATCACTGAATATGTCTTGGACTTCATTTATATCATTCATTAAGAAATGGAATTAGTGTGGGACTGTAAACTGGCAGATTGGGCAGTGGTGTTGATCAGGAACAAGGACAGGCGTTCAGCAGCTGATGGACTTGATATAATCAGGAATTATTTGATATGTCCAACATTGTGTCGAGAATGTTCTTTGTTTGTAGTGGCTCCACATCTGTTGATATCGTGAACCAGTTGTTGTTCACCAAAATTGGGAAAAACAGCCGGTGATTAAATACTGATTCAGAGTGCTATGCACGCAGCAGCACATGGGCCATTGTAAGTCTACACTGGAGTTACATAGCATCATAAATACAGTAATGATAAAAAAGAATAATAGCTAAATAAATAAATACATTTTAAAAAATGCAAATGCTTTATGTTGTAGTCCATGGTTTTAGGAAGCAAGTGAATGAAAGAATTAATTAAAAAATTTATTGTATAAGCAATATATTTTTTTTTATTTTCCATTTTGTACATAACTAACCAAAGAAAAAGTGCAAAATAGTCCGAGGGTAAAATTAAATTGCAATGTCTATGTGCAACAATAGTAAAGACATCAGGCACGAGATACATTATTTCAAAATTGTTTTGGAATGCACTGTGCATATTGGGTATTTTATTGACACTATGTTTATCATAACTTTTAGTCAAGGCCACAGAGAACCATATATTACAGCAACGCTGAATCACAAAGAATTCATTTGCATGACCCGTCAAATGTAAGGCGTGGGTGTTGCACTCTCTGAGTTCCACTTTTTGTTGGGAGTTTTTGTCCATAAAATATTCTGCTTTACAGAAAATGTAAGTACAGAGTACAGTATTTTCTTACAAAGAGACAATATAGTGTGTATTGGCGGCACCAAATCAATGCCACTGCACCTGGTTCCACATTTAGACTTTCCAATTCCACACCTAACTCTTAACCAATATGCTTGTAATTCACAACATGACAGGTAATGATGGCTCAGCATAACATATTCCATCTTGCATTTTAGGGACAATGGAGAAAGAGAAGGGATCACAATAATGTCTATGATATAGAGACATATGTAATCCTGAGGTGAATTGCTTTCATACAGCCGCAAACAAAAATTAATTTAGTCTCTGACAATATTGCTTCCCAATCCTCATATGTGATTGTACAGATAATGCCCTCTCCCATATTCCCTTAACGCCCTGAAGACAATCAGGAGAAACAATCTATTTTATGAGGTATTACGTTGTGACAGAACCCTCCTTATCCTATGCTATTTTACACCTTAATCTCACCATATGGGGTCTGATTGGACCCCAGGGTCATGTTTAATTATAAAGAACAAATAAATGTTAATTGAACAATGCAAACATATTTATAGACTTCCTCTAGACATATTAAAACAGAAAATAACAATTATTCTTTGAAAGCAATACTTGTAAATGTGTCACAACATTTGGGATCAGCATTCCATAGATTACTATTTTGCCTGACATCTTTTTCTAAAAGCACAGTCACACTACGAGGTTTGGGTCAAAGTGGACAAACTTCAGTGTCTGCTGGCCTCTGCTGGACCTCCACTAGCCGCTGCCGGCCTCCGTCGTTAGACTGGTGGCGGCCAGCGGCAGCCAGCAGAGGCTAGCAGAGGTCCAGCAGAGGCCAGCGGACACCGATGTTTGCAAATATATTCGTCCATGTTGGCCCAATCGTCATAGTCTGACTGCGCCTTAAAGAAAGACAAAAAGAATTACACATCATTACTTTTCACCAATATAAATTTGATGAAAGTGCTTAAAATAATGAAAGTGGACAAATGGAATGTAATTTCCTCTGGGGTCTGATTGGTTCCTGGAAAGAAAGTTTCAATAATTTTTAATTTATTTTTTTTTGACAAATTCATAAATTATTATCCTGGTACAACTTATGGTGTTTTTGTAGAACCCAAACAAATATGTCTGGGGTCTGATCAGACCCCAGATGATGGGATGAGAGTTAATCATTGTTGTCTTGGGAAGCAAGATGACGTCATAGATTAAACATTGCGTTAAGTGAGTTCAGGTGGCACTCATCCGTTTATGTGCAGGCTTCTCTCATTGGTGTGGTAAAAGTGCGGTATTTCGTATGGGACATACCCTAACATGAGCCTGGACAGTTATTTTACAAAGACATTGGACAGTATACCTCAAAATGTGAAAAAGTTGTCGAAAAAAGCTCTGTCAAGTGCAGACAATGGTGGGGAGCTAAATGCTTGGATGGAACTGCCTGTAGCTACGATAGATGCTAACACAAGTGCTATGGAGCCAAGTATTATTCAAGCTCTGGACAAGATAACTGATTTCCTCACTAAAGGCATGCTGATGTGGAGGTAATGGTTACATCCTCTGAAGCTAAGATAGCATCCCTTGAGAAACAATTATGCGATATATTAGAGCATATCGATGGTCACGATAAATGTGGTCATCGATGCAATATACGTGTAGTTGGCTTATCTGCAGGCTCAGAAGGATCAGATCTGGTAAAATTCTTTGAGAAGTGGCTCCCTGATTATCTCCAAATGAGTACAAAAGCAGGCCGACTGATTCTTGATTGAGTTCATCGGTCTTTGGCACCAAAATCCAACTCTAATCAACATCCCAAACAAGTGGTATTGAGGTCCACAACTTAGAGACAAGCAGCAAGTCATGGAAGTGGCACGTCGGCTCGGGACTCGCCAGTCGGATCAAGAGGACACAGAGAACGAAAAATCTTCTTCTTCAATGGCTACTCTGCTGAAGTTTTCCAAAAGTGCAAAGCTTTTGATGGTGTAAAGGCCCGGTTAAAGAAAATGAACATAGACTATGCTTTGCTATATCCGGCTACATTGAAGGTGACACTGGAGGGAAAGCAAGGAATATTTGAGTCTCCGAAAGAAACCGCATTGCTTGTCCAGTCATTAGAACAGGGATGTGAAGGCACCTTAGATTGACATCTCGTGGTCTGTAAATCGGTGTTTGATGATGGGATTTATGTGGTGTGTGACTAACCTCCTGTTTGTAAATTACATATATGATTTACATTTTGTCCGTGCAGTGAATTATGGCCACACTGAGTAAGATTGAGCTTTTTGTTCATTTTAACAGCATGTCAAAGAGTAAGATGTAGTTTAGGTAAAACTGGTTTATTTTTGGAAAGAGGTTCATTTTTCAAGGCATTTAGCCTCAGTGTTTTTTTTTTGTTGTTTGTTTGTTTTTTGGCTCTATGGTTTGCTTGCTTTTTAAAAATTTGTATAGGCCAAATAACGTTTGCTTATATTTGTTTTTTTTTTCTGTATTATAGTTCCTGTCTACTTTATTTTCTTTTTTGTTTTGTCTCGGCTATGTGACTGCACATAACATGGGATCATATGGTTTTTTAAAATGTTTTTATGTGTTGTATGTATGAAACTGAGCTGATGTGTTATGTTTTAAAGCGTGTTTCTTTATTTGTTTTCTTCAATGGATGTCAGAATGGATCTATTTATGCTTGTTGCAAAGGTGAAAACCAATAAATATATTCTTTAAAAATAAAAATAAAAATCATAATTGTCTTCACAGCAGAATGATAAGCTTTTGTAATTAATGTTGTGTTATGAATGATATAATGCCTAATCGGCAAGTTTGAAAAAGCCTTGTCAAGGTGCCTGAGATTTTTCAGCCTAATAATACTCCTTTCAGTCTACTGTCTTGATGTGGCATCAATTAATCCAGACTCAAGATTATATCCAATAGGTTTGAAAACAGTTGCAAAATTTGCTTTTCCTTCAAATCAAGATCTCAGTTGCCAGATTGTGAATACATTGACTGTAGCTGGATTGATGAATCTTGACTTTAAAATCTTAAACTTTTTAACCCTGAATGACCTGTGGATGTTTTTACACAATTTTCACCAAAATGACATAAAGAAGTGACAAAGTAACAATTTAATGCAGAAGCTATCTCGTGATTTAGTCTAATTTATCTCAGGAGTACATGGCTATAAAGTGTATTTTTGTTCAGGAGAATGTGAGCTTTCTGCATATCTTCATTTAGTTGAGAAACGGCAATTTTAAAAAAAACAAAAAAACAATGTTAACACTATTTCCAGGGTGCTGGGCCCACCCTCTACTTGCTCCTGTTTTAACAGGCTAAAAAAGAAACAATAAACTGCTCAGGCATTTTTTTTTCAGAGATGCTGAGTTGCTTCTATATCCAGCCATCAGATTCCCACAACGACACATCACACTGGTCAGCTGCAGCAGATGAATTCTTACATCATATTGCATGCATTATCCATGTTAATAGGTTTTGTGTTGAAATACATGATGTATTTATTGCAGCGTTTATATTCGATGGAAGCTTTTGCAAATGCCAATTGAGACAGTGAGGAAATGTTCAGTGTGGATTATTCACCAGTGCTGCAGGCAAATACCACGTTTGCACTGAGCTTCTGATGTTTCCATAATTTAGGTTGAAATACATTTCTTTTCAGAATGGTGTGGTGGAGTGTCGCAGGATTTTCTGCCCTCCGTCAAACTGCTCCGAGGACTCGCTACCTGTACACGTTGATGGCACCTGCTGCAAGAAATGCAGACGTAAGTATTTGCATCACACAGAAAATGATTTCACAACCAAAACCTGCAGAAATCCTTCATGGTAATGTCCAGAAAATACACGTTGCACTGCATGAATAAGCTTTCACCAAATGATTTGCTTACCTGGCTGCTTATGTCCCACTTTAGCACTTAAACAGTATTTATCTAAGCTACACGATGTAAAATAGGCCAACAATAATTTGGTGCCTCTTTCTACCTAAATGTGTAAATTGATTTTTGTGTAAGATTGTAAACCATATCAGCATTACATTATTAAAAAAAATGAATGAATGCCATATCTTATCTGAAAAAATGGCATCCTATCTGTTTGATTGGCTTTTAACGGCATAATGCTGTAACTGCCTTTTGCAGTTTATTTTTTCCACAAACACCATTTCATAAAATATATCAAATCTTTACATGAAACAGATTTTTTTTTTCTTTTCAGTGCAATGATGTTATCTGTCAGTTGTTTTTTTTTTTTCTGATGAACTGTTTACTCGTGGGGGCAAAAAAATCAGAAATTAGTAAGAAATGCATAAAATCTCACTTCCCAATGAGGCACATTCAAAGCATTCCA
Source organism: Chatrabus melanurus (assembly GCA_900302635.1). NCBI lineage: Eukaryota > Metazoa > Chordata > Actinopteri > Batrachoidiformes > Batrachoididae > Chatrabus > Chatrabus melanurus. The sequence continues at coordinate 13,467 of OMMV01153962.1, forward strand.
ACTTTCCAAAAATCTGGTTCACAATTTAAATATATGCATTTATTTGACAGCTAGTCAAAACAGGGACATCACACAATCAGTGAATTTAAATTGAGTTTAAACAGATGTACCATATGCTTTAAAACCAGTTCACTAACAGCTAACTGAGTTTAAACCATTACAAAACACACTGAAAACACTATAAATATACTATATCTGCCTATCTACAGCGGGGAAAATAAGTATTGAACGCGTCAACATTTTTCTCAGTAAATATATTTCTGATGGGGCTATTGACATGAAATTTTTGTCGGTTGTCGGTAACAACCCAAGTAATCCACACATACAAAGAAATCAAAACATATATGTCCATAAATTAAGTTATGTGTAATAAAGTGAAATGACACAGGGAATAAGTTTTGAACACATGAAGAAAAGGAGCTGCAAAATGGCATGGAAAGCCAAGAAACCAGCTGAAATCTGTCAATATGTAGAAAGCAATCCTGCCCCCTATCAGTGCAAATTA
>OMMV01153966.1:2269-13840 GCA_900302635.1 Chatrabus melanurus
CCCGGTTTGTTTCAGTCGCTTGGTTCGCTTCATTTGCTACACGGTCGGATCATGGTCGAAATGCAGTCACCGGTCGTTAGTGACTAATTAACGACTTGAGGACGACAGACATACGGCCGCTTAGCAAATATTCGTCAAACATTCTTTCAACAAGACGCCCAGTGGTCGTCTAATTCATTAACCATTCGTCAAAAAGTGGTAAATATGTCGTCCCAATGTCGCCAAAAACTTGGCCATATTCGTCAACAGCCATCTAAAAATTCAGTCGTCACAGTCGCCAAATAGTCATCTCTCAATGAAATACAGGCTTAAATGGTTAATGTGATATTTTTTGTTGAACCCTTTGAATTAAAGCTAACAGTCTACACTACAAGCACATGTTGATTGTTTTATTGCAACTCCATTGTTGTGGTGTACAGAGGCAGTATTACAAAAACTGTCACTGTTCAAATATTTATGGACCTGACTGTAATATGAAAAAAATTCCCTATCTTACAATGTAAAAGTGGATAAAATCCTATTACCCCTTGATCTCAAAAATTTAATGAGTTCTTTCATGCTGCACCCCTCCATGAAAACTAGCCTGATAGTGCTGACAGTGAGACAGATGAGCAAAAATGCAAACGGATAAGTTTGGCACCAGTGAAACAACTATGTTTTCATGGGGCATGTTCTTAAATCAATCACTGTAACAAACTGGGCTACAATGGCATGTAATAGAAGAGTAGACTATTGGCCTTGGTGGAAGTCTCCACTCTCTGAGTGCTCTTCTTGTTATTAAATGTGCATGTTCTTCTCGTAAGTCTGTGATTGCTCCAAAGTTTCCCCATCACTCCTAGAATGCTGGAGTCTACATGGTTGTCATTCCAGTCATTTCAGCGAGACCAAATGTCACGCTCCCCTCTACAATGTTAACCACGAAGACTCACATACGCTGGACAGAGCTGGAGCACAAGAAAATAAACATATAAACTTCACAACGATCCATTAAATGCAATAATCAATATTTGATGACCAAAACTTTCTGTAAATACTTAGAAGTAAATGTTGTAATCTCCTCCTTCCCCTGTTTGTCCAAATATGCACACATTTCAAGCTGCAGTTTGCCCACAACATATGCCCCAGTGGCACATTCTAGTGGACAAAACATGTGGCCTAATGGGCATAAATGATGAAAATAAGTGACCCAACAGATGTGTGGCTCCAGTTCATGGCCACACAACTCTGTGGATGTGACAGCTGAGATTTTTTTAACCATCTGTCTCAATGTTCGGTGTGACATTTAATTCTGATGGTTTTATGTATATATAATTTCGGAATCCCTGTGCAGAATTCCCTAAACATGTATTGAAGGTTTAAATCAGTATATGCTGCTATGCTGGTCCAGAAGGAAGAGAGAGTAGTGCCTAATATTGATGTGATACACAATTCACCAGCTGAGCGGTAAAAACACTAAGGCCATCAGGTAACACTCGATTCTTGGAAACTGTACAGTACCATGTACTCGTCCATGTCCATATCCTCTGGCTTTATGAGGCGAAGCTTCGCTCTGGCTTCCCTCATGATGCTGATGGCCCTGCATGTACAGATAAACGTATAAAGAGAGAGAACACGTTACTTTCAAATATAGATTAATGTGGGAACATCCACACCATGTAGCACACAGCACGCTGTTCTGAAAGGATGCTCAATGGCAGAACTGGCTGACCAACCATTCAGATTTTAAACGTTTTGAAAAGACAGATTCAAACAAAGTTTATCTGCATCTACCTTTCATCAAAGCTCAGGTTTCGGTCTGTAAACTGCTCCAGCAGTGTCCTCTCAATGACGCGTTTAGGGGCCTTGTTCTGGAAGAAGTAGACCAGAGAATGCTGCAGGCGAGCATCCTCCTGGAGCGTGGTCTCCTCCAGAGACAGTTCATACAAACGAGAGTATTCCTCATGGAAAGCCTGAAAGTACAGCAGGAATTTGATCTCATTTTTAATTTGTCAAAAATATCATTTTCCCTAGATATGGCTGATAAACGTCTGGGTTACTTGAGCAGGACTGACAATATGTGACACCATAACTAAATGTGAGAGTTGTTAACACAATTACAGAGTCAGAGAAAAGCAAATGTATTATTATTGTTCCTTGAAAATGCCTTCATAACTTTACATGGACATGCTCTTGTATGACAACATGGGTTTCAAGAGTTGAAAATAGTGTTCATAATTTGGAACACTGAAAAAGTATGAATTAATAACTATGAATATTTGGATAAGAAATGTCCTACCTACAGGTTCCTAAAGTAAAGAAATCAGCAGGTCACAGAGCTTTTCTTATAATGAGATAAAACAGTTTGATTCTGTGGCGTTATTTAAATCCAGATTAAAGACTCATCTATTCTCTCCATCTTATGACTAATATAGACTTGGCTGTATTGAATCACTTTTAGCCTCCACCTTAATTTTATGTTACTGCTGGTGGAGTTGGACTCAGTCTCACCACAGCTAAATTCTGGAAAATGTCAGTGAAACGGAGGACTGTGTTGCCAGTGATCATGTTACCATCCCGTCTGTTATTTTACTGTTGTGATGTAGTGTTGCTGTGAGTTGTTCATTCCGGTTGATTGATTTCTGCTTTGTCCTCTGTTCAAGGCTCTGCTGATGAAGAGGCTGTGGACCACCACCCCCAATGGCCCAGGAGATGTAATGCAGGAAAAGAGTTTTGTGGGTCTTTCGTGGGTCCAGTGTCAGTACATCCCGGCATCCATACCATCCATGCCTCTCCACTTGTGGATCCCCTTGGACCGTCCATTGCTGGGATGTTGGAGAGGCGTGGATGCTATGGATGGCGGGACGTACTGATCATATGGATTAGCTGTACCTTTATAGGACTGTGAGAGAAGCAAGGAGACTGTAGAGATCCATCTATCCCAGCGGTCATTAGGTGAGAGGTGGGGTACACTCTGGACAGGCCGCCAGTCCATTCCAGGGCCGCATACAGACAGATAAACACATTCCCACTCACACCTACAGTCAATTCAGATGTGGGAGGAAGCTGGAGCACTGGGAGGGAACCCACACAAACACGGGGAGAACATGCAAACTCCACACAGAATAGACTAGGTTAGAAGTGAACCTGAGACCTTCTTGCTGTGATGCAACAGTACTAACCACTAAGCCCCTGTGATTCTTTGTTGTGCTTTGTTTTATTTATTCAAACTTCTTCTGGAGGAGCTGTCAGCTGAGTACGGAGACCTCTTGCTGCACACAGAGATACGGTGGCTCAGCAGGAGTCGAGTTCGACAGCGCTTTTTGTCACTTCTGGACAAAATCAAAGAGTTCATGGAGTCCAGAGGGCAGGACACTACTTTGCTCCAGGACACTGAGTGGGTGCTCGACCTTGCAAGTGAATTGAAAAGTGAATTGACTGTGAATTGCAAGGCAAAGGTAAGAACATCAGTGCTGTGAACGCATTCAGAGCAAAGTAGAACATTTTCTCTGTGCATTTGCAAAGTAAGAAATTTGTGCTCTTTCCATCTGTGCAGTGAGTTTTGAATGATAATGCCCCTGCATGTGCGGCCTTAGACAGGGCTGCAGAAAAGTACACTCAGCTCATATATAGGCTCAGGCAAAAGTTTGAGGAAAGATTTCATGACTTTAATAAACTGCAGCCTTGTGTTGCATTCATTGCAAATCCTTTCATGCAAGCTGACATCACATACATTTCTGAGCAACTGGCTGAAGTATTCAACTTGAATGCTGATGAGATTGAAATGGAAATCGTTATGTTGCAAAACAACATTACTCTCAACGCCCACCAGGGGTCCCCGAACTTCTGGTGTCTTCTGGACTCAGAAAAATACAAAGGTGTGCACACAGCAGCCTTGAAAGTTGCGTGTCTGTTTGGTTCAACATATCTCTGCGAGTCAGCTTTTTCTGATACGAATTTCATTAAGAACAAACACAGAACGTGCTTAACTGATGTAAACCTTGAAGATTCAATTAGAGTTGGCGTGTCAAGCAATACCCCTGACTACAGTGCATTAGTGGACTCAATGCAATGTCAGGTTTCCCACTAGGAACCATTTGAATAAAACAATGTGTGTTATGTTATGTGTGTTATGAAATGGCAATAAAGTGGAATCATTCATTTTTTTATTTTTTAAACTAAAAAATGAAAAAAAAGAATGAATCATTTAAGGATGCAATTATAAGAGTTGTACTTGTATGTTGTTGTGTTATATCAGAAGTGCAAATGATTTGTTATTGCATTGAGATTATAAGAAAACTGATTAATTTGTTGTGTTATGTGACTGCTATTGCAGTGCAGTTTTCCAAGGATTAGATTTTGAACAGTTTTAACTTTCACAGAACCACTGTCTCTATTCATTGATTATTTGTAATGAAAAGCAAATAATCCTACATAGTCTAATTTAAAGAGATGTTAAGACTTTTATAGCCCTTCATATGGTTTCTTATCCTATGGGTAGCCCTCAGCCCCAGAAAGGTTGGAGACCCCTGTTATAGAGGATACTTTCCACTTCTTGTGTAGACCAGTGGATAAGGAGCTGGCCTGCTCAATATGTAGACCTGGGTTTGAATACCGCTCATGCTACCTGTCTTTGGACAAGAAGCTTAATCTGCATCGTCTCAGTTCACCTAGCTGTAAAAATGGGTACTGGCCTTGGTTGGGGAAATAAAAGTGAGGCATCATTGTAAAGCACTTTGAGAATCTGCTAGATGGAAGAGCGCCATAGAAAAGCAGTCCTTCTTATTCTCCTCATTCATCATGGGTCTTGTTGGAATTTCAACATTGATGATACAAAATCAGGATCTTCCTTCCCACAATATGGACTGTTTACCACACTGTGTTAGCTAACTTAGCCATGTCAGCTAACGTTAAACCCGGTCATAATACTTTCACCTGTGAATTGTTTAACATTCATTCCCTCACCAACAAGGGACCTCTCTGTTGTGATCTGTTGAATGGTCGTAAGTTTAATTTCTTCTGTTTGACCGAGACTCAATGACTTCTCACCTTAACCAAACTCTTCCTCCTGGATTTACTGTAAATTCATCAAAGGGTGCCAATGACTGTGTCCAGCATGCATTTTATATCTGTATTTTTTATTTCAATTTATGAAAGCATTGTTTTATTGTTGTTGCTCAATAACTTTGTACTTTTTAAAAGATATTTTCATAATACAAAATTGGTTTGTTTGCATTTATTTCTGAACAAATTTTAAAATGTGTACTTAAAATATAGGGGCTGCTAGTAATTCTGACCAGGACTGTATTGAAATATCTGTATCATTGGATGAAATATGGAAGATAATACAATCCAGGTCAACATAGTCCAAATAAACATCCTGTGGATCGATATTGCTGACCAGCAGCAGCCTGTAATGTAAGAAACAATAGACCAGAGTATGTGAAGAGCCCAGCAATCAGGTTCAGATCTGGTCAGTTTGAAGCCAAACAAACAGTGGATTTATCAAGACACTTTAGAATGGAGTACAAAAATAGCCGAAATGAAATGGAGTGGGAACACAGCAGCAATAATAAACTCAAGAGAGATCAACAGGGGCAGGTAAACGGGCCAACATTCACTCCCAATGTTTGTGCAGTACTGATTCAAAGTTTTTGGTTCTGCAATAATCTAAATTTTCAATGAGAATTAATTAGGCATGCAGGAAAAGCCCTTTTTTGGAGTTGAGGTGGCAAGTGGCGTACTATAAGCTAATTTTGTTTTTTTTCCTGAAGGTATAGGTCCTGTCTCAATTACAAACCAAAATTACCCAGAATCCCGGCAGGGGAAGTTGCCTCACGAAGGGTTTGAAGATGATGACCCGACTTATGTTATGGGGTAGGGGAAAATAAAATTAATATAGTTTCTGATGAGAGCGCCCTATATCTATGATCTGGCACCCAAAAGGGCTTATAATATTCTGCATCTAATTATATCTCAAATACAAAGTTATATTAGGTCACTAAAAGGTCAAAAGGTCAAGATATTTAGGTATGGTTAAAATTTCCTTAAATCACTTTCCAAAATTATTTTTTCTAGCATTAAACAATGGCAAACCATTTTACTGAAATGAAATATTTATTTGTTATTTAGTCATTATTTATTATTTGTAGGTGGGTCACTGACCCACCTAGAAAATGTGCTTACATTGATCTAGGCCTGCATCTCTACCAGTGAGCATCGGGGCTTGCAGTTTGACTTTACTTTTCCTGTTAAATAGTGATAGGTACAGTGGATAGATGGCAGCACTATATGGTGCCAGTTCATTTAATAATATAATGAGAGCATCAAGAGTGAAAGTGGTTATAGAGCCTCACGGCTGTAGGCCTAACAACTCCACATCATGTCTAGGCCTAATTTCCCATTTTGTACTTGAAATAAATGTGTGGTTTTTCTGTATACTCTTAGGATCTTTGTTAGAATAAAAGATTTCACCACTACCTGGTACAACCTTTCAAGGAGGAATTTGTGAAAATTTTTTACCACACCTGAATATCTTGAACGTTTGAGCTTTTAATGACCTAGTATGACCTTATATTTGTATAAATGAGATATAATTAGATGCAGAATATTATAACCTTCATTTTGGTGGCCAGATCATAGATATAGGGCGGTCTCATCAGAAATTATATTAATTTTATTTTCCACTACCCCATAACTTTTTCCTACAATTATAAGTTGTCATCTTCAAACCCTTGGTGAGGCAACTTCCCCTGCAGGGATTCTGGGTAATTTTGGTTTGTTATTGAGACAGGACCTATACTTTCAGAAAACAAAAAACAAAATTAGCTTGTAGTACATCACATGCCACCTACTCCTTAAATAAGTGACTTTTACGCCATTTCCTGCACGCCTAAATGTCACCACAACCATATTTTGACTTGGCTTTCAGAGAATCCTACCCCTTCCATTCTCAAGGCCATGCCGCCATCAAGTGGTGGTTCAGTGTAATAACATGCACCATCCCAAACGATCAAATTGTCTGCTCTTGTGACGTGTATATTACGCATGACATGCTGTATTTTTTGTGCTTTTTATTAAAAATATCACAAACACTGCACACATCCTGAGTGTCAGAATGGTATTACATGAATAATGTTGAATGCAACACTGTGGTCTGACTCCAACACTTGAAACACTGAAATAAGTACTTTGAGTAGTGGTCATAGTACTTTTTAGACATTTTAAAACTGAATTTTTAAATTAAAAATCATCATTATTATTATTATTATTATAAGAATTAAGATTGGGCAACCTCAAATTATACGAATCCTCTGTGGGCAGACGATAGGAACATACCTTGATGAGGCCAGCCTCGGGTCCGTCCTTATCAAATGTTTGTCTGGCTTTGGCTATGGCCAGAATGATACCCTGCATAGCTGGAGTCAGCATCATCTAGGCAGAAAGAGAACAGTGAATAAAACAGACAATCATAAGGCTTACAGGCTTACACTGTGTATACTGCTGCAGTGCTTCAGTGGAAACACTGAAGGCTGATGGCTAAATTTGAACAATTATTGAACAGATAGGTCATGTCATAAAAGAGTTAAATCTCCTGTGAAATATCTTTGTGCCAGAGAGACACAAATCTTTCATACTTTTTAAAATCAGATATATTCAGCTCAGCAAACAGACACTGTATGACTTAATATTTAAATGCACACACAATTAACTTTTTCTGAAAACTGTTACGTCATTATAATTCGTACTTACTTCTTCATTATATCCATCAGCATCAGCCCTCACCAAGATCCTGCCCACATTGGGGATCACCACTTCTGAAACCTCGTTCTCAGTCTGTCGCTGTAGAACTGGGACTTCCTCTTGCTGCTCTGCATTCTGTTCAGCATACTCTGTGGACATGTCTGGGCCACCTTCAGCTCCAAAGTCAGCAACTGCCACTTCTATTTTGTCCGCCACGTGGAGGTCAAATAGTGGCAGGTTGTCGACCTCTGCTGCAGGACCAGCAGCCTGAGAGACGGATTCAGGAGACTTAACTAGTACCAGAAATCCATGAACCTGAAGGGCCAGTTAACTGATCTTATTCATTAGATTTTTAAATGAATGAAACTGATATAAAAGCATTTACACATTAATTTTGTGAGCACTGGTTCATGTATGGATTAGAAACAATTACACATAGCCAGGTTATAAGTATTTGAACAATGACAATTTTTGTAACTGTGCCTCTGTACATCACCACAGTGGAGTTAAAATGAAACAATCAAGATGTGCTTGTAGAGCAGACATTTAGCTTTAACTCAAGGGGTTTAACAAAAGTATCGTATTCATCATTTAGGAATTACAGCCATTTTATACACTGCATTTTCAGAGGCCATAAGTAATTGGACAAAATAAATATGATTACTGTTAAATAAATTATCACTTTTACAGCCAGTTTTCTTTAGACAAGTCAGGGGATAGATAATGAACATTTCCAAGCCACTGAATATGTCGGACTTCATTTACATCAATCAGTTTACATCAAACAGTATGGTTCTGTATGGCAAATCTGTCTGGAGGAAGCAGTTCTCAAAAACTGCGAGGAGAGCACCAGTGAAGAAAGCCAACAACACACCCATGACAATTCTGAAGGAGTTATCTAAACTGCATAGTGCAACTTTTGTATGTTGCACCACCAGTCACAGCCTCATGGTGAAGTGGCACAGAGAAGGACTTTCATACAAAATTTGCACAATACATAGTCTCTCCAATAGCAGCCACAGAAGTCTGTAACTCCTTCAGAATTGTCATGGCTGTCTTGGTGGCTTCCCTTACTAGTCTCCTTCTTGCGTGAAGTAAATGAATCTCTCAAGTTTGACACTCTCAACACAAACAGACAAACTGCTGATGACCAGGCAGAAACAGACAATACAACTCCTCACTCAACTTCTGAAGAGCAGCAATCGGCACATCCACATATCCAAGATGATACTTCTTCAATGCCACTAAACCCATCTATAAACCAGCAATGAACACAAGTACCGGTGCGAAGCCAAGATGGAGATACTCTCCTGAAGACCAAAGTAGAAATCAACAAGTGACCTCAACTGTCATACCCAACTTGATGAAGATGTTTTTCTCCAGCACCTCCAGCACCGATCTACTGAAGAAACCCTGAACAATCGAAGTGATCAAAGTCCTTGATACAGTCAAGCAAGAGAAAAGCAACAAAACTATCAGTACTGACAGCATTCCTGCTAAAGTGTTCAAAGATGGAGGTGCTTTGTTTCAATGCCCTCTGCATGAACTGGTCACGACAATATACTGTTCAGGTCAGAATTATTGGCACACCTATATTCTAAGTACATAATTTAATATTTGTTCGGAAATGAATGCAAATGACCCAATATTTAAAATATTGGGAATATTTTAAAAAAAATGTCCAAAATTACTGAGCAACAACAACAAAACAGTGTGCTTTCATACAGTGGAATATAAAATACAGACAAAAATGTGCGTGACATATTTATTGGCACCCTTTCATAAATTTACTGTAAATAATCACTTTCGCAGCTCGTTTTCTTTAGACAAGTTGGGGGCTGGATACATGGACATTTATAGAGGAATCTTTCTCTCACCCATCATAGGCAAGTTATTAGAAATCATAATCGGCTCAAATGTGTAGCACAAAAGACACTTCCTGAAAGTCAAAGTGGATTTAGAGCATTACAAGGAACAAGAGATATGATTTTTATTGCCCACCAACTCCGAGAGAAGTGCTGAGAACAATAGATTCCACTTTACGTGGTCGTCATAGAGCCTCCTTTGGAAAATACTTGTATCCTTTAGGTGTCCTGAGAAGTCCATCAGTATCTTGAAGCTTCTTGAGGATATAAATGCAATCAACTCAACAGTCAAACAAGGATCACTTTTTACTATCTTCATCGCAGCCATCATACACATCATTAAGTACGAGACTGATGGCCAGCTGTTCAGGCTCAGTCATCTTTAGGCCAACTACTGAACATCTCTCACCTGTTATCAACCTTCTACATGCTGATGAAAATTGTGTGCCATATCATACATCTGGTACAACACAACACAAAGGCCCAACACAAGTGTCACCACCCCACGTGGTTTTCATTTTCACACACAGCGCCTGTGTCCCCAAAATAACAATACCACTTGTGCTCCTGTGGGTGTGTTGGTCAAACCAGAGCATTGATGACGCAGAACTCATCCGGGTTAATTCTCCGAACTATTTCCCCACACTATGCAGTTGAAGAAAATGATGACATACTGTAAATAAAATTCTTTACCAATAGCTGTAAATTTTCTAAGAATCATTTTAACATTTACACTATTGTGTAAATACACTTTTGAATGAAACCTGAACTACCAGGTGAAATGTTTAAATGTGTGTAAATTACAATCCCTCAAGACAGTTCACACACTGATGTAAATATATTTCCTGGTAGTTGAGGTTCTCTTCCAAAATCTTTATGACAATGTGTACGTTTTCATGAATGGCGTCTTGTTTTGGTGGGGGGGTTTTTTCCCCTCAACAACCATGAAATTCAGGAACATGCCCTATTTTGGGTGCATTTCATTGTTTTCACAACCAAAAGTCTATATTTTCCCCCAAATTTAAAATTCCACAAGGAAGAATTGTGAACAGTGCTTAGATGAAGCAAACAAACCCACCGGAATCAAAACCCATCAAGAGCTGAAGGAGAAGAAGCATTTTCTATGAATTGTGGACGGACGGTCCGGATGAGCTACAAATGAGGTGTGGCTGGTACAGAGCCAGGACGCTGACATCTTCCATCAGCAGAAGGTGTTTGCACTGAGACCAGCAAAAAACCAGGGCTAAAGCCCAGTGCTGTCTACTGCTGCACAAAGAGCGCAACAGTCAGACACGCCTGACATAAGCGGCTTCACAACGTACATACACTCTGCCTGCACATATCCTCATCACTCATCTGCAACGGTGTAATATTAATATAATGGCGTATTATGGCCAGTGTAGGCAAAGGAAAAAAATGGAGCAGGAAGAGGAAGGAAAAAAAGGAAATTTAATAAGGAAACTCTTTAATCATGAGAAAGAACAGAATGTGAAAAACACTTTCAGCACCACATCTCCATCTCCACCCTTAAAAGTACAATGCTGCTCGAATGTTTGTAACCCCTTGAGCTGTTACAGGTCTGAATTTGAAACAGCTTCATGGTGGAGTGGAGCAGAGAAGGATTTTCATACAACCAAACAGATCAAATCTGGGCATATATCTCCCATGTGCCTTCTGGAAAAGTGTAGCTGAAGTTTCACATCTTTTTGAGAAAATCCTTCTCTGCTCCACTCCACTATGGAGCTGTGAGTGGTGATGCAACAGTTAAAGGTTGCACTACACACAGTTTCTCCAATCACAAGTACAGAGTTGTCATGGGTGTCTTGGTGGCTTCTCTCACTAGTCTCCTTCTTGCACTGTGACTCAGTTTTTGAGAACTGCCTCCTCCAGACAGATTTACCCTACAGTACCATACTGTTTGTATTTATTAATGATTGATGTAAGTGAAGTCCAAGACATATTCATTCATTCATTTTCTATACCCGCT
>OMMV01154222.1:2927-13814 GCA_900302635.1 Chatrabus melanurus
GTACTTTACTGGTGGCCTAGCGGTTAGTGCGACCGCTTTCAATGCGGAAGGTTCCCGGTTTGAACCCCACCCCTGCCCATTCTCCATGTAATGTGGAGTTGCGTCAGGAAGGCCATCCGGCGTAAAACTTGTGCCAAAATCTACATGCAGCAGGTCTGCTGTGGCGACCCCGAGTTGAAACTGTTAGAAGCCGAAATTAGATTATTACTGGTGGATGTTTTTGTTTATATTTGTATCGGGGATTGTCCCTTTAAATTGTCTTCCGATGCACTAAAAGTACAAGTTTACTTTAAAAATAAAAAGGCGTTTTGCAGATATTTCATTTTACAAAATACAATTACAAATGTGTGGGATAGATTATAAATTGTAAAGGTTTGTACATATACTGTACTGTGCAGAGGTTTTAGGCACTGAATAATTTGGGGAAAATGTGTTGTTTGACCAACAGGAAATGTAATTTGAAATGTCCAAAACATTTATGTATATTCTACAAATCTCATGAGATTTTTTTTATAGAATTAAAAAAAAAAAAAAAAAAAATCAATTGTCAAGTTGCAAACATTCACAGCAAACGTGCGTAAAACATTTGCACAATACCGCAAACATGTTTTAAAAAATGCTTTTAGATTTTACATTACGGTTTCTCAGTGTTGTCGTGTCCATTTCTTAGTCAAGCTGAAGTGAAAAAAAAAAAGTTATATTTCAAAGTAGCCAACGGTTTTTGGTGAAATTGATGCCAGTGAATGCAGCAGGAGGGCCTGAATATAAGACTGCATGCTTACATCTGTAGATTTATCTTTTCCTTGCATTTCAGCACTGTGCTTTCTCTCTGCATGACTTTCTTGACATCACTTTCGTGTCGATGGATTATGTACTGTATAGCTGTCTATAGTTGTTCTCAGGCATTGTTTTCTGACATTGCTTGCGTGGTGCCTTTTAACCTGTAATATTTTTTCTTTGTTGTGTGTCTTTTTTCATTTACAGTCAAACAAAATGTTGTGACTGCATCCCGCCTCTCGAAGGTTTTTTTCTGTTTTGCTTTTTTTACCTATCAAATGTTGACTTTTTCACCTATCCACCTTCTTCTTTCCAATTGTCATGTTGTTAAATTCTTTGTAAATATGTATGGTTTTAAGAGCTTTTCTGTGTGCACAATTGTACATATTAAATAGATGTTTTAATGGTACAGGAATGTAAATTGTTAAACCTTGGGACTTGCTACATAAGCTTTAGTGCTTTGGTTAAACAGCTCCATCAGATTTCGTTGTTAAGAACAGTTAGATGATTAAATAAAGTCGAGATCTGTGGTTGACTAACAGTAAAGTGCTAAAACTGTTCCCATTTCCACTTGTTCAGGTTGTGGTGAATGCGCTATTGGGCGCCATCCCCTCAATCATGAACGTGTTGCTGGTCTGCCTCATCTTTTGGCTCATCTTCAGCATCATGGGTGTCAACCTGTTCGCGGGGAAGTACTATTACTGCGTCAACACCAACACAGAAGAGCCGTTCCCCCTCGATGTTGTCAACAACCTGTCTGACTGCCAGCGTTTGGTCAACGACAGCGCTCGCTGGAAGAATGTCAAAATCAACTTTGACAACGTTGGGGCTGGTTATCTGGCTCTGCTGCAAGTGGTGAGTTTCGGCTCCGCATCGTAACGAAATGTCAAAGCACATGTAGCTCAGGCGATAGAGCCAGCGAGTTGAAAATTGACTACTCCTGATAGTTTGAGCGAGGACTCAAACATCAGGTCAGGTCTGGGAGCATACGCTGGTACAGCGCGTTGCTGCATTCACCACACTACGGAAACACCTTGGATCCTGGATGGCAACCACCCAGGCAGACAACTAGTCCATCCCCACACCCCAAAAGTAGCCATCTCTCTGCCACAGCCAGGAGATACGTGGGCGTCCCCTTGGTCTTCTCCAACTGCTGGGGTCCCCAAAACTGAGGCACCTTTGTGCTGGCTCATGCCCAGAGAAATGCGCCACCTGGCTAACATGCCATAGCTGACGGAACTGAAAGCAGTTTGGAGTCTCATCTCCGGAAAAGACAAAACCACTGGAGAATGCCATGGGTCTTGTCTCTGTGTAACGGTGGCCATATTTGTTCTCTCTAACCTATAATCAGGTGTAATACTTTTAGCTTTGTGATTAATGGCTCCATGTTATCTGCCGGAAAATTTTTTTTTTGATGGATTATGGAATCACGAACCCACCGTCGGCTCCGCATACCTGCCTCATCACCGCAATAAGTTTTGAAAGAGTGGTCTGATTTCCTTCAAACTTCACATGGACATTCATCCCACCAAACCCTGATCCGCTATTGAAAATGGCCAACATCGGTCAAAGGGTAATGACTAGATGGGTACTTAGAGGCATTGTGGCCCCAGAGCATGGAATGTTGCACTTAGCTGTTCGTGTAGTTGTCCAGTCCTTTTGATTCTTGATATTATGCCATTTTTCATCAGAATTGATGGAACCCAAAATGTTGTCATAATGTAATCACTTTATCATATCATAGCCCCTTCCCATTATGCAAAGTTATATATGTAAAATCGAGCAGCATAGTTGATGGGCAGCAGAGTTAGTGGGCGGCAGAGTTGGCAGGTGGCTGAGTTGGCTGCTGTTTTTGGCAGATATATTCCAATTGCGGGTGACTGGACCAACTCTTGTTATTGTTTGTATATGTTATTGTTTTTAATTGCATTTTTATGGCATGAATGATGTGCAAATGTTGTAGAGCACCTTGAATTGTATTTACTTGAACTGAAAGTGTGATACAAACAAAGGTTATTATTATCATTATTATTAATATTATTATAAACAGAATTAAAAGTATGAAATGAAGAGGTGAAATTGTGGCTTAAACAGTAACAATACTGTATGCACACAGGAATTTATTGATGCACAGTCATATGTACTTTTGTATGCCGTTGTGCTATTTTTTAAATTATTTAAATTGTGTTTTAGCTTGTTGCTTTGCAATGTGTAAGTTAAGAATAGGGACAGGCTTTTGCTAGATGCTTTATATGCATTCCATGTGCCACATCAACGGTGCAACAATCTTAATTGTATTGATCTGATGCAGTAAAAAACAAACAAAACATAACAACAACAACAACAAAAAATACTTGATGAAGGAAGATTGGTTAAGGTAAACCCCGCTCACTCCACCCAGACTGAGTTCTTTCTCTTCTGCTTCTAGGCAACATTTAAAGGTTGGATGGATATTATGTATGCAGCAGTGGACTCTCGTAATGTAAGTCTCTTTCTGCTTTACAAAAAAATACAAACATACATGTAAGCATTTACAAAACAAAAATGCATATTCACTTTGTGCCTTGTTGTACAACCACTTCCCGAATCTTCTTTTCACTCACGAGGGACTGACAGTGAATATAAACCCAGTAACGACTTTCATCTTTTTTTAACTTTTGTCTTTTCCAGCTGGAAGAACAGCCACAATATGAAGTCAACTTATACATGTATCTCTACTTTGTGATTTTCATCATCTTTGGCTCCTTCTTCACCCTCAACCTATTCATTGGTGTCATCATCGACAACTTCAACCAACAGAAGAAAAAGATAAGTTGTGTTTTTCGGAACAGCTTGACAACACACCTCGATGTCACCACGCTTCCCAGGACTCCCAATTTCATTACGCCATCCTGCAAAAATTCAAAATTGAAACCAAAAATCTGAAGATGTTTTTATGTATTTATTTTTAATGACCACTCATGGCCCACCAGCAGTACCTTCACAGCCCACTCGGTGGCTGTGGCACACACTTTGGGAACCACTGAAATGGATGTGCTGTGCTAGAGATTATGGAAGAATTTGTAAGTCAGGTCCCAAAGCCCAATGGACTGGGATTTTCCCCGAATACCATATCATGAAGCAGATGAGAGCCCACGACTCCAATCCTGGACGGGACACCAGTCCATCTTAGGTTACTTCCCTAGCCAGGGCCGATACTCATTTACAGCGGGGCGGACAGAGAAAAGGCAAATGAAGTGTCTTATCCAAGGACCAAGACACACCTGGACTCAAATCCTGGTCTATACATTGGTAGTCCAAGTCCTATCCCACAGAGCCAACTGCTCTGTGAGAAACTAGAGCAAATCATTAAAAAAACCAACAAACTCATTCATTCATTCATTTTCTGCCACTTATCCCGGTCCGGGTCGCAGTGTTAGCAGACCAAGCAGCTCAGTCCACAGTTCCCTATCCTCGGCCAAGACCTGTAACTCTTCCTAGGGGATCCCGAGGCATTCCCAAGCAAGCTGGGAAATATAATCCCTCCAGCGTGTCCTGGGTCTTCCTCAGGGCCTCCTCCCAGTTGGACGTGCCTGGAAGACCTCCCCAGGGAGACGACCAGGGGGCATCCTCACCAGATGCCCGAACCACCTCAACTCAAAAATTTAATTTTATACTATGGTCATTATCTTGATAACTACTAAGAGAAGAATCCTCCGACATAGGCCCTGAGGCCCTTTGGTGCTGATGCCTACCCACGGATTCCATACCGTGAAGCATGTGAGAGTCTATGACTCTCCATGGATGGGATACCAGTCTGATGCAGGTTATTTCATTCATTCTACCCAACTACAACAGCTGGGTGGACTGAAACAATGCAGATGAAGTGTCTTTTTCTGGGACGAGGATCATGAATCAAACTCAGATCTTCATATTGGTCGCACAAGTCCTTTTCCACTGAGCTACCTGCTCTGCACTAAGACAAGAATGACAACATTTCAAAACCCCAGGTCGGCTATTGAAGAAAACGAGCTTCTGTTAGTTCCTCTGCAGTTACAACAGAATGCCAAAGGGTATCACCGACATTATCTCGGCCCAGCATGAACACAGGACCGCATTAATGCAAAGTAATTGGAGCACTGATTTAGCCAAAGCAGACTCACTGCTGCGTGAACAACGAGTTACAGAATAATCACTATCAGTTACACGGCGAGGACCTGCCAGTACCAAACATTACCGAGAACACTGAGGCAGCATGAGTCACGGAGACACACATACAGCAGCATAGTGAATGCCGTCTGGAAACGTGCCCTCCAATCAACCAAGCGCTAACAAGCAGGGCTGGCAACACCCAGATAGATAGACAGGGAGGAGGGGGAGACGTGGAAAGAGCCAGAGACTGGGAGGGGGAGGAAGCTGCGCCGCTTCTGCTGTGTGCTGGCAGATCGTACTTGACTGACAGAGACACTGGATCAGTCAGTGTGGCTCAGCAGCCCCACAGCAGCAGCGTCACACAGATGGCTCTTCTGTGTTGATACCAGTCTGCCCCCCAGACATCATACACTCAGTGAGCACCACTCGCTGACTGCAAACATTCAACGTCTGCCATCGCATGACAAGTTAGTTCTGTGGCTATTTAAAATGCTTTGGCTGAAATTTTGGAAATTTTGTATTTTATCACATGCTAGCAGTCACTTGGTATCAAACAACTTCTGTTCTTGCGTATTTAACCTGATTTGATTTAAAGTCAGGTCAGGTCTGGTCTTGGAGCATAGCCTAGTGCTGCACATCACTGCATCCACCATACCAAGGAACGGCCCCGGGTCCTGGATGGCAACCACCCAGGCAGACAACCGGTCCATCCCCACCTCTCGAAAGTAACCATCTATCTCCAGCAGCCAGGTGAAACAGGGACGTCCCCTTGGCCTTCTCCAGCCGCTGGGGTGGCGTGTGTCAAGAGAAACACGCCACATGGCAACAATGTCATAGTTGTAACCATAATTCGTACCGAACCGTGAGGATGATGCACCCTCACACCCTACTAACATGCTACTGGAACAAAGGAGATTACCTAAATAGTTTTCGTAATTAGTTCCACATCTTCATATGTGTGGTAAATATCATTTTTTGTCACACAACCAACAAGAAGGTCCGCTTTTCATGAAAAAGCCCCACCCCTCTCAAAATGGTGCTGTATGAAAAATCTGTCTGGAGTAGACAGTTCTCAAAAACCAAGTGGCCATTGCAAGAAATGGAAGCCACCAAGACACCTATGACAACTCTGAAGGAGTTTTCAGCTTCTGTGGCTGTGATTGAAGAAACTTTGCATCGTGCAACTATGAGAAAGAATCGCTGTTAGCAAATAGTAAATACATATAAATGGTGCCAACAGTTAGTTCAAAGCACATGGTTATAACCAGGTCTGTTATTCCCCCTTTACTTTGGTGGTCAGGACATCTTCATGACTGAGGAACAGAAGAAGTACTACAATGCCATGAAGAAGCTGGGCTCTAAGAAGCCACAAAAACCGATACCTCGGCCAGCAGTAAGAGAGCATCTTTACTATTTTTTTTTTGATCTTCCGAACTGTTACTGCCATCTTACACCATGTAAGATGAAAGGTACGGTCATGACACTTGTCTTCCTCTGTCCTCAGAATGCATTTCAAGGCTGCGTATTCGACTGCATCACAAAGCAGGCCTTCGACATCGTAATCATGATCCTCATCTGCCTTAACATGGTGACCATGATGGTGGAGACAGACCACCAGACAGAAGACATGTCCAACATCCTCTATTGGATCAATATGATCTTCATTGTGCTCTTCACTGGGGAGTGTGTGCTTAAGATGGTTTCTCTGCGACACTATTATTTCACCATTGGCTGGAATATATTTGACTTTGTAGTTGTGATTCTGTCAATTGTGGGTAAGGGCATTTTTTAAAAAAGTGTCTCAGCTTTCTAATCGATTTTGAGGAAATTAATATGGCTGAATTGTATGCTTTTGCTTTTGCAGGTATGTTTTTATCCGAAATCATCGAGAAATACTTTGTGTCTCCGACATTGTTCCGGGTGATCCGCTTGGCCAGGATCGGCCGCATCCTTCGCCTTATCAAGGGTGCCAAAGGCATCCGGACGCTTCTCTTTGCCCTGATGATGTCACTTCCAGCCCTGTTTAACATCGGCCTCCTCCTCTTCTTGGTTATGTTCATCTATGCTATCTTTGGCATGTCCAACTTTGCCTATGTCAAGCAAGAGTCAGGAATTGACGACATGTTTAATTTCGAGACCTTCGGGAACAGTATGATCTGTTTGTTTCAGATTACCACCTCAGCCGGGTGGGATGGCTTGCTAGCACCCATACTGAACAAGAAGGAGCCTGACTGTGATAGCCAGATGGAGCATCCGGGTAACTCCTACAAAGGCAACTGTGGCAACCCATCAGTGGCCATCTTCTTTTTTGTCAGCTACATCATCATCTGCTTCCTCATCGTAGTCAACATGTACATTGCAGTCATCCTGGAGAACTTCAGCGTGGCCACAGAGGAGAGTGCGGAGCCACTGAGCGAAGACGACTTTGAGATGTTCTATGAAGTGTGGGAACGCTTTGATCCTGATGCAAGTCAGTTCGTGGAGTACAGCAAGCTTTCTGACTTTGCAGATGCTCTGGATCCACCTCTGCGTATACCGAAGCCGAATATGATCCAGCTCATCACTATGGACTTGCCCATGGTCAGCGGCGAGCGCATCCACTGTCTGGACATCCTGTTTGCCTTCACCAAGCGAGTGTTAGGTGAGAGTGGCGAGATGGATGTGTTGCGTGGACAAATGGAGGAGCGCTTCATGGCGTCAAACCCGTCTAAGGTATCTTATGAGCCCATCACCACCACCCTTCGCCGCAAACAGGAGGACATGTCAGCCACGATCATCCAGAGAGCCTTCCGCCGCTACATGATTCGCCTCGCCATGAAGAAGGCCTCCTCCCTCTACAAAAAGCAGTTGAAGGTGAGCATCCATGACCCCGACAAGGACGTCATGGTCATCAACAAGTTCAACGAGAACTCGATCTCGGACAAAACAGACATGACTCCCTCCACAGCCTCGCCACCCTCCTACAACAGTGTGACGAAATCGGACAAGGACAAATACGAAAAGGAAAATAAGGAAAAAGAAAACAAGGGGAAAGACTTGAAAGAGCGAAAGAAGTAGACTCTTTAACAGGAACAAACTAAATGCATCAGAGACATAAAATAATAAGGGAAATTTGTTTACAGCTTTTGAGGGGTAGATTGACATACGTATGGATTTTGATTGTTGGGAGATAAGAAATGCTATGCCAGGTATCCTGAAATGTGCATCTTAAATTTTATGACACATCTCAGAGGGGTAATTTTGAGTGAAATGTTCTTTATCCAGCAGACACTGCCAGAGAGTGAGTGGAACACAGAAAAGCCTCTCTGCAAAAAGCTTGTGATTTTCCTATTGGTTGTTGTTACTATCTGACACACTTGAGTGTACTGTTAAATTGTCTGTAGCTAGTGCTGCTGCTACTACTATAAATCCAGTGTCTTGAATTTAACAATCGTTGTGTCACTTAACGAGTAATCCACATCCCCCCCGCCCCTTACACTTTGGTTATGAGGTGTCTTTTATTATGAGACTGAATGTTTTCTACTCTTTTGTGTTCATGTGAGAATGTGTTCACTGCTTTCACTGTTGCAAAATCACCAAGGGCAGGCGAAGTCAATGCTGGAACCCTAACCCTTAACCCTAACTCTGAATCCCAACCCTATCCCTTAAATCAAAGCTAAACCCAAACACTATCCCTAAACCCCAACTCTAATCCTAATCCTTAAACCTAACTGTAACCCTAATCTTTAATTCCAACCCTAACCCAAACCCTTGCCCTAACGCGAACCCTAACCATAACCCGAACACAAATCCTTAACTCAAAACCTAACTCTTAGGCCTGAGCATAACCCTAATGCAAACCAAAACCCTAACCCTAACTGTGCCAGAATGCTCTTGGTTCGTGCAGTATACAAAGCTGAAACAACACGCAACCCACTGAAATACAAAGGACACGCTCTTGCATTCACTGACGTGTCCTCGGCGATTGTTAAAATCTGTATTGTACTTCTTTCTGGATTGCCATCTCCCTGTTACAGTAGAAACCACAAATCTCCAAACATATAGAAGCTGAATGTATGCAAACTGATGGAAAGAGACACATTTATGTCTCTATTTATTGATACAGGGTTGTATTACACTTTTCTCACAGCAGGAAACATGTAACGCAAATTAAATTCATGCATCCACACAAGTAGGTAGAACTGAAAGCTTGGTGACGTTTTAGATATTCTAGGTCTACAAACAGCTGATGTGTCATGAGTGAGAAGCTAATCACTACACACAAATATCTACTGTCACAACATGTTTAAATTTTAAACTGGGTCACAGCCTAATGTAACTCACTCACCACATATTAGTGATATGCACTATATGCTCATAAACAAGCTTATTTTCTAGCAGGCTATGGTAGCTCGCCAAGGTAGCTGGCTTTGTGAGTCGACAGTAGAAATGCAATCCCTTTAGATAATTATTAAATTATTTGTCACCGAGCAATTTAGCAAGCCAAGTTTGCCGAGGTGGCTTTGCAAGTCACTGTAGGCAAGGCTAGGCTGGGCTATGCGAGCTAAATTGCTTGCGCACGAATAATTTAACATTTATTTTAAAGGTCTGTATTTCGACTATCCAGGTTTGTCTTCGGTTGCCTGCATGCTATACCGATTTGGTTTTTGAACAGTTTACAAAACTGGATTATCTGACACAGCTATAACTAATACGAATGCCAAATCTATTTTGTACACTGCTGTCGGCGCAAATTCATGTCTTGATTGAAATTTGAACTCAACATGATTCCAAACAAATCAATAACAAAAATGTTGCCTCCTTAAGTGGTTCCAGTACCCAGTCGATTAAAATTAATTAATATTGGTTTAAACAAATCACTGTTGAAATGTTATTGCGGCCTCATGCCTTTG
This sequence comes from Chatrabus melanurus, assembly GCA_900302635.1. Taxonomy (NCBI): domain Eukaryota; kingdom Metazoa; phylum Chordata; class Actinopteri; order Batrachoidiformes; family Batrachoididae; genus Chatrabus; species Chatrabus melanurus. Next base: position 12,728 of record OMMV01154222.1, read on the forward strand.
TTGTACTATAGGACGTTGTAACCCTAATTTGATTTGCGTGTCATTACAAATAAGTGGAGCTGAAAGTTTGGTGGTCCGGTGACTTACAGGGAGTTAAAGCAGCAACGGTTTTAAAGGTCCACTATTGGTATAGGTGTGGAGCTAACACAGACAGAACTTAACAATGACAACTACTGCCACTAGGTTATTATTAATGCATTTATGTAAGATAACTGAAATTCCTGATCAAGTTCTTGGTTTTGCCTGGATTAATATTGGCCAACTTAGCTTTTTTAACAGTTAGCTGGCATAATTAAAAATAGCAATATTATTGAAAATATGTGTGCTGGCCCAGCGTAAAACAGTTTTAAACATGTTTAACTAAAAATGAGTTTAAATCCTCTTACGTTTACCTCGCGTAGCAGCAACTACGGGAAACCTCTCCATTTGCCGCCGTAGAGCTGCAAGCTGTGGAAAGTAGTCAAGTTAATGTGCAAAAAAGAACACATGGTTATTTCCAGTTGCCATAGTGGAGCTTAAAAGTGTTGCTGGTTAAACTCCCAAGTGTGGGTCCAACAACAGCTGGTATGTTGTGAATGTAAAACAAACATAAATGGGCGATTCTTTAACTTGGGGGCAAATTACAGGTTCCACAAATAATACAAATAAGTTCTTCAGAATGTTTTGATTCCTGTTGCATAATCAAACTGGATAACAAGGGATTTCAAAACCAACAAAAACAGTGCACTTTTCACCATTTGTAATTATTTAAACAGTCCAAAACTACAACATGTAACGGAGTTGACTGTAACGGAGGTGACTATTTCAGCTGTTCAGCCCTCTGAACTGCCACATGGTAATTCATTGGATTGAAAGTTATGTTGCATTTATGAGTGATCTACAAGCCATATCTAATCCATATTATATTTATTAAATTCTCTGATAAATAATTTGTCAGAGGGAGTAACAGAGGTGATGGGAAATAAAGCTACTTACTGATTTTTGGTTGTTTTTCTTCAGAAAGTTAAAACATTTTGACATTAATCCTGTCCACCATGTGTCTCTCCACCAGATGTAACACGACATCTGATTCGTTCACTCAGTAACT
>OMMV01154328.1:4544-15056 GCA_900302635.1 Chatrabus melanurus
TCATTCTGTATTGAGACAGGACAGTCACAGCCTTGAGCCCTTGATGATCCAAGGTAAGATTTTTTTTATTTATGATTTCGCTATCCTGAAACAAAATTTCCTGTTGCACACTGCTTTGCTTTGGCTATTTTTTTTTCTTTTCTGAAAAAATAGACCAATGACATGATACTTTCACTGCTAAAATTACAAAAAAAAAAAAAAAAAAATCACTGAAAAAATAGGCTGATGGCATGTTACTTTCACTGCTAATAAAACATTCGCTCAGTTTTTGACCATTACAGAGTATTTCCCCCTTTAATTGTCTGTTGGTATTTTAGGGCATTTACCGTCACATAGTGACGGGTAGTCAACGTGCCCCCCCCCCTCAAAAGACCTCCCCCTAGCGTGCTGAATTTGGGTGTTTTGCACTTTCAACTTAGCATAACACCAACACACTCAAAAATCCCGACAATTAGTAACATAATTCTCACAGAATTTTCCATCTTAAATTAAAACTTCCTAATATGTAATTAGAGTTCTCATTGTTCCAAACTTTTTCATTATTGTTTGTTCATTTATTGTTCCTATATTTCCAAGATCAAGGGGTTTCATTTGGATGTTTTGCTCTACTTATTGGGGTGTAAGCAACACACTAAGCTTTCTTCTGTGCTGCGTAATAGTGCGGGGAATATTATTACTGAAGTATTTAACAGGATAATAACATAGAATAATTTTGTACTCCCAGCACATCAACTTCAGAGCAATTATCTGAAGTGGTATAACTTCAAAAAGTGAAGAACCGCAAGTAGTGCACATTTCCGAAACAGCGAATTGAAAAGACTTCACACGCAGCTTTAATGTGTTTCATACGCTGTCAAAATCAGTGATGTGCATTAACCGGTTTGGCTGGCTACGCCATTTTGAGAGGGCAGTCAGGTGCCTGAAGCCAGGAAACAATGCGCTCCACTTTGTCTGTGTTGTGATGCTTTGTTCTGCTCTGTTTGTCCTCTCAGACTTGTGAAGAGTGGACCTCACTTACCGAGCTCGGCAAAATACTCACTCATTCTTTCGATGTGACAGGTCTGCAGAATTTTGCCAACGAAACTAGGCCACAGTATGATTTCATATGCGTTACTCCCCCAATAATCTGTCTCCATGTGCGCCTATTTATCATAGAATCCCAAAGGCATCTACTGTTCTGAGTTTGTGTTTACTTCACATACTATAAGAAAGCACTTTATTTGAATTCTTGCCCTCAAAGGTAATATAATTCAGGTTTTGTTTTTAGAAAGTTGAAGCACTGCCGGCCCAATGCTAATACATCAAAGCAGAGTGAAACAAGAGATTCTCAGAAATATTTTCTTAGGGTTTTGCATGATTGTACTGTAAAACCTGCAGGATAAAGATACAGATGTGTGTGTGTGTGTGTATGGGGGGGCGGGGGGCTTTACTGCAGCATGAATGCATGAGAAGTACCTGCTGGCTGCAGCCTGTTATTTTCCACTGCGATAGTAACTAAGCATTTCACCTGATGCTGTTTTGCGCAACAGCTCTGAGACAGCCACAGTGACGGAGTTGCATTGTGAAAGATGCTATTGAGCCCCTGTCAGACATACAATTTGTGCTGTCAATTTAGCCTCAATTTGACTCCACAGTGTTGGAAAGAGAAGAAGTAACTTTTCCTGTGAAGCCACACGGTTAATTTAACAAGGCGTGCCACAATAAAACTCCCTCAAAAATATCCTTTTTAATTTAAGCATGCTTTTTGCCTTGAAGCAAAAGCTGCAAGGAAGCTTCGGCGCTCCTTTGGAGCCGATGTTGATTTTTGCAAAGCGGTCGGCCAAGCTGCTCTCTGGGACATCCTGAGAATTTGCAGGTCCCCCAACAAGTTGCTGGGTATCATAGCCAGCAGGGGCAGAATCACTGACTGAATTCTAGCGTTCATCAGGGATGTGTTCTGGCTCCTACACCGTTCAATGCTTGCATGGACTGGGTGTTGGGTAGGATTGTGGAAACCAGCGGCTTGGGCGCCTTTGTTGGCGAGGATGTGTTTACTGACCTTGACTTCGCAGATGATGCTGTGATCTTTGCGGAATGAGGGAATGCCCTGAGTGCAGCATTTGAGAAGCTGAGTGAGGAATCGAAGTGTCTGGGTTTGTGATTGTCCTGGATCAAGACTAAGATCCAGGCTTTCAATGACTAACTGGACTCGGCTGTTAGAAGTGTGTCTGAGTGAAAGTGTAAAACTTGTAGAGAGATTCAGAGAGATGAGATTCATCTAGAGACACCTTGGACGAGCTTATGGAGTCATGAGGTCCATGGGCAGAGGTGTTTGGTGATGGCAGCACCTTTGCAGGAGAATGATGGTCCACAGTCCTGATGCTTTCTGTCTTACTGTATGGTTGTGAGACTTGGATGGTAAAGGCGCAATCTCACTGTGACGTTTACCCCAGCGTGTGGTGAATGCAAGGGAAAGTCGAGAAAATTGGCCAAACTTCAGCAAAAATCATGTTACCGGAGTTTGGTAGCGGACCTCTAACACAACTCGGCATTCCACAACGTGGTGCTAGCGGAGGCCAACGGAGGTGGCGTTAGCCAGCGCGCCATTTGAACAAGCTGGACTTTTGCCAACGTGGCAACGTACGGGAGTGGGGGTCGACACACCACTGTCCAGTGATTCTGAGCAGGCAGGATGATGCAGCACCTGAACGTTAGCCAGAGTAGACGATCGGACTAGTAACTTAGGCTAGCGGAGGCTGGCGGAGGCTAGTGTAGGGAACTTGGTCATAGTGGTGATTAACTTTCTCGAACGGTCTCCAGTGTAGCCAGGGGTACATTGGCAAATGTCGAGAAATTTTAAACATGTTGAAAAATTTTGGACGCGGTCGACGTTCATCAGCGTAGACCAGCGGAGGCCAGTGGACACCGATGTTTGCAAATACATTCGTCTGCATTGGCCCAAACGTCTAGGTGAGATTGCGCCATAACCAGTGACCTAAGGTGATGACTGGATGTCTTTGGTACCAGTTGTCTGCTTGGGTGGTTGTCATTGAGGACCCAAGGTGGTTCCATAGTGTGATGGATGCAGTGATGCACCGCACCAGCACATGCTCCCAGACCTGAAATACAACCCAGTTTTCTTATAAATTATAGGAGTTCACCAAACAGAAGCTATGTATTTTTAAAAGTGAAAAGTGGTGACATATTGTACTTATCTATTTACAATTATTAGATATGTATCAGCTTTCCTTATTTTAAAAGGTTTAAGGCACATTAAATGTACCAAAAAATTTTTTTTCTGCACAGTACTGTACTTCAGGCTCTATCTGGACTATCTGAAATAAATTATAGGGCCTCTTAAAGCAGGCATTAAAGTGGATATTCAAGGATGGAATTTCAGGCTTTATCTAAGTATTAACGCTCATATAAGCGCTATAAAATTAATATTTTCCTAAGCTTTTAAAGCTTTTCCAATCATTCAAAAAACCAGATAAGGTATTCATTTAATGGGGGAAAAAAATTTTATATCTCGATACATATGGATGGGCAAGAAGCCTTGGGTCAAACACAAGATCTTTCAGCTACCAAGGCAGAAAGGAGGTATGGCTCTTTCATACTGAGGGATGATAATACGGCAGCAGAGATCAGTCCTCTGATCTGCAAATTATAAAAGTAGATGGAAAGAAATTGAACCCATTATGGCACTGGAGTTAATACTTTTACTGGTGGCCCAACTCTACACTAGAAAGATCGAATACTCTGGACTTCAGCAGTTTAACGCATCACTTTTAAAAATCAAGGTGGAAAATAGAGGGTAACTTAACTTTGTAGAGGACGGGGAGAAGATATAACAATGAAAAGGAACCGGGACTCCCTCTTGGAGAGCATTTGGCTGGAAAAATATTGTTTGCTTCAAAAAAAAAAAACCGGCTTACCCCATTACAACTAACCACTTAAAATTATGTGGAATTAATCAAGCGATTCATAAGTAAGGAATTTGGATTTGTCCAGCCGTGGCTCCGTTTTGAGTTAAGATTGAAAACATGTTGGAAGGTATCTTTCATTTAAAGATAACTTTTACTTTTTTAAGAACTTGGGGAGCTGGAGTGAAGACAGAGTGATAAATGTCTCTTGAGAGGACAGCTGGCAACACGTTAAAAAAAGCTTTAACGCAAATTCAAAGTGTTAATGACTGGGTCGACTTTATGTAAGCCTACATTAAATATACTTCGGAGAGGACTGCTTTTAGTTTCAGGGATACATTTGTGGCTACTTTGCAAAAGTGCATTATTTACATTAAATTGTGAATTATTGAAATTGGACTTTTTTGAAAATAAATAAACGTCAGGGGCCATTCCATGTTTTCAGATGAGCCCAGCCCCTTGTCAGGATATGTACATGTTCAAGTTATTATTACTATTACTAAAATACTTGCATATTGACCGGATGGGTGATTTAATACATTTTATTCATTAAAAAAACAAAACCAATGAAAGAGTGTTTGTAAGATCAGTGCTGGCTCATATTTAAATTAGAAAGAATTTCATGAGATTGTACTGACAAATAAGCACTTGAAAGGAAGAACATAATAATGAAACCACTGTATGTTCTGTCGTTCTCTTCACATTTTCAACAATAATACTTCTGTGCTTTCAGAATTGAATTAACATCGCAGTGACATTAGGGTTTGTTGTCACGGAAAGGGCTGGACGTTTGGTGTCGCAGCTACTGTTTTTTTTTTTTTTTTTTGTGTTTTTTTTTTAAATGTAGTGCTAAATATGTATCATTACAAAATCAAGGTTAAAATATTTAATAAAATCACAAAAAGAGTAGCAGCTGAACATTAACCAACCAACACATATTAGCAGAACACAGTATTTCCTCAGAAAAAGAGATTAACAGGCTCATTCCCGAGGCAGGTACATGCTATAAGCTAGTCAGCTAGCATGTACTCGCGCTAACCAGATAATTATAAATTATTCAAAGGGAGTTTATTGTTTCGTCTAGTCGTGTCTTACAGCTTACTGCAAGTGAATATGTCGGTCTCTTTTTGGAACAGAAAGCTTACATACATTTAGATGACGTATCGCGCCTAGCTATGAGAGCCACGGTCGGGGACGGGTCATTATTTCGAAGGTCCATTAGTCCTAAAATTAGGGTTAGGGTTAGTTAGTTAGTTTCTTTTAAGGGACCCACCCTAATAGGCAAAAAATACCCCTAATTTGACCCAATTCAATAGATTTTCGGACCAATGGACTTTTAGAATATTGACTATTCACCACCACTGTCATAACGGCTTCAAGATCAACATTAAGTCCAGTGGCTGTAGAACAAACTCCTAGAAATTTGCTCGTGAAAAAGCGGTCAGCACTGCTGAGTGAGTCCGTGTTTCTTTGAGTGGTTCTAGTTATGGGTTATTTATGTTTAGCATTAAACATGCTTATTGGTCCATGCAGGTCATTGTGGGTTTTTATAGCTTTTTATCTGAAGCAGTCTGTATGTGCGACCGTCTCTGTGTGCCGACACGTCTGTGTGCTTTACGACAGCAGCTGCCATTGACCATGCAATGATCTGAGAAATGTACTTTTAGGACTGATGTGTTGGCTGGTTTAATGTGCGTATTTGAGCTTGAAAAATCTGGCTTTTAGTTTTATGGAATAATGAAAATATATTTTAAGGTATACAGGTAGCATAGTAGAGAAGCTCAGTCTTACCCCAAGGCATCAACAAAGCAACCTGTAACAAGTCATCATAAATGAAGGTAGTGGGATGAGGATGTTGGGGTTTTTTTTTTTTGCCTCTTGTCAAGTATATGACCTAGGTCAGGTCAGGGCTGGGAGCATGCACATCCACCCAAACAGACAACTGGTCCATCCCCACCTCTCGAAAGTCGCCATCTATCTACTGCAGTCAGGTAAAACATGGGCATCCCCTTGGCCTTTTCCAGTTGCTGGGGTACTCAACACCGAGGCACCTGCACGCTGGATCATGCCCAGAGAAACGGGCCACATGACCAAAATGTCACAGCTGGCATTCCCTCACAATGCAAATGGTAGTCCTCATCTGATTCTCATTAAGTTACCACCTGTTTGACACAGAGTCATTCCAGCGGTACCCAAGGATCCTCCAAAGAGAGCTAGTACCAAAGGCATGCAGTCGTCACTGTAGGTCACTACAAGACCGACAAGATTAATGTAGAAGATAAGTCCAAAATAATGGGGGAATCTTTCATTTTATGACACAAGCATAACATTTCTACCACAGTTAGTACATACCATCAGATTTATTTTCAGATGTGGAGGCAAGTCAGATTTGACCTGTTAGGACCATGAGAGGTCAATGAAGGATTACACAGGGGTCAAAATTTAAAAATCCTACAGTCATATTGAAACATAAACCATATTATTTGCCTGATCATAAAGATTATAAAAAGGTATAGTTTGGACTATCTATGACTGAACGTTATGGAGTTATGGGGTAAAAACAGCAAAAATGGCAACAAAGGTCAATTTCAGTTTGTACAGGGGCCAAAAATTAAAATTGCTCCAATTTTGGTAAAAAGTGATGCAAATTATTGGTTCAGCTAACAGGATTGATAAATGGAATAGTTTTGACTGTGTTGAATGCTTGGTCTCCAAAGTAATGGTCAAACAAGGTCAATGTCCATTGGATCCTGGGACATATGTTACCCCGTAACGTGATAACTAAGCATAACAGACGGTGCAAACTATTCCTTTTTAAAACCATATTAGCTCAACCAATAATTTGCATCACTTTTTCCCAAAATTGTAGCAACTTTAATTTTTGACCCCTGTACAAACTGAAATTGACCTTTGTCACTATTTTCACTGTTTTTACTCCATAACTCCATGGCATTCAGTCATAGATAGTCCAGACTATACCTGTTTGGAATCTTTATGACCAGGCAAATAATAAGGTAAATGTTTCATTATGATTGGAGGATTTTTAAATTTTGACCCCTGTGTAATCCTTCATTGACCTCTCATGGTCCTCACAGGTCAAATCCAACTTGCTTCCACACCTGAAAATAAACCTTATGGTATGTACTAACTGTGGTAGAAATGTCATGCTTGTATCATAAAATGCACAATTGTTATGATTATCCACTGTACTAAGATGAAAAATCTTGCAACTGACACTTGAATTTGAATCCTTGAATTTGGTCAATTCATTTGAAAGATTTTCTGCCATTCTTTTTCTTTAGCGTTTTATTCGCTGCTGATCCCACACCCTCATGCTTTTCCTGCTCTTTCGTGTTACCTGATTGCCATACTTGCCAGCAATAACCTCATCATCCACTCAGTGTTTAATTAGTCATTCACTTGGATTGTCACAATGTGTCTGCTGCTGCATTCCAGTCTTTTGTGGCCAGCTAAACAGTAGCTGCTCTCAATCTGATTTTGCATGCCTCTTGGCCTTGTCAGCTTGAAATACCTTTTGCACAATTTCCTGCAACTCATGAAGAAAGCCGATATTGTGTACACTCATTTACACGCACTTTGGTGGTACAGATTTTCCTGGGAATGCCTGCAGTGCCACAGCTGAGAACAGCTTCATTGTCTGATTTGTCTTTCAGTAGTTTTTAAATTGTCCATTTTACTTTTGCAGGCATGGCTAAAAGCATGTTTGACCTTGACTGTGCATGTGTGTAGTGATGTTAAACGGGCAGGCATGGTCAGATGAAATCTGCTTTGCATTTAACTGCAGACCTGCAGATGCAGAAAGACGCATTGGATGCCTGTTAGGAGCAGAAAACTAAAGAGGCAGAGCACATAGAAAGAGGGGTAGCATGGTAAAAGCTGAGTAGTATGTATGCAACTGTAACTGTAATTATATCATTAAGAAAATGCAGCACTAAATGTAATCATTTCTGTTTCTTTCATTTTTCTTAACATGCTGAAGGTTAATGATGGGCTATAAAATGATGAAACTGTTCTTATTAGTCCAGAAACTGATATTTATGTCTTTCATTTCTGTCCCGTGTCTCATGTGTTGGCAGACTTGGAGGCCTTCAGCTGTCTGGGAGTCTGGGACTGCAGAAGAAACAGAGCAGAATCTGTCTGGAAGATTTAAAAAAAAAAAAAAAGGCAGCGAGTATCAAACTAGGGTGGATGGTTGCAGTAGCCAAAGAAGGAAGAAGAGCCATGTGGGAGGAGAGTGAAAGTGTTTTGTTGTTCACACGCGTCAGGCCCAAACACCGTCTCCACTGACATACGCTGTACATTCTCCGGCACTCCTCCAGAGCTTCTCCTAAGAGGGAGCCCCTGCTATGAACCCCATCTCCCTCGGATTCAGCAGCCAGTCCAATTTCAGTGCCAGGCGCCGTGTGGGCATCCCACAAGTCTGGGTTCTGCCCACACAGAACTCACAGACGGCCCCTGAACAACAAGAATGAAATATTCCTGAGTCACCTCTCCCCTGGTGGCTCTACTGTCTCGTGCTAAATTGGTCCACTGTGAACACTCATCTGTCTCTGCTTCGCCATTTTTGGAGAAAATCCTTTCCAACTTTTCCGGCCTTACCTTTTGGGTATCCAATTTATCGTAATTTGCTTTTCCATCAAGCAGCAGCACGAGTTCCTTCGCGTTAACCACGTGGTGGAGGACCATGGGATGCCGTCAGAGCTCGGAAGAGAAGGAAGCGGCACGGCGGTCGCGGCGAATTGACCGCCACTTGCGCTCGGAGAGCCAGCGGCAACGGCGCGAAATCAAGCTTCTGTTGTTGGGTACGAGCAACTCTGGCAAGAGTACCATTGTCAAACAGATGAAGATCATTCACAGCGGAGGCTTCAACCTGGAGGCCTGCAAGGAGTACAAACCCCTCATCTTGTACAACGCCATCGATTCCCTCACACGCATCATCCGTGCTCTTACCACCCTCAAAATCGACTTTCACAATCCCGATTGCGCCTATGATGCCGTGCAGCTCTTTGCTCTCACAGGGCCGGCTGAGAGCAAAGGGGAGATCACGACAGAATTGCTGGGGGTCATGAAACGTCTGTGGTCCGACTCAGGGGTCCAGGAATGCTTTCAGCGATCCAATGAGTACCATTTAGAGGACAACACTGCCTACTACCTGAACGACCTGGACCGCATCTCCGCACTCGAGTACATCCCTACTGTAGAGGACATCCTACGATCCCGCGACATGACCACCGGCATCGTGGAGAACAAGTTCACCTTCAAGGAGCTCACGTTCAAGATGGTGGATGTGGGAGGACAGCGTTCGGAGAGAAAGAAGTGGATCCACTGCTTCGAAGGCGTGACTGCAATCATTTTCTGCGTCGAGCTTAGTGGCTATGACCTCAAACTCTATGAGGACAACCAGACGGTAAGGACGGCCTGTTTAAAGGTCGCACACGCTTCATATTTTCACTTACAGTAAATGCATACATTTATGGACAAATACAATTATGGAGCAACACAACAGCTTGAGGGGGCAAAAGAGATTATCACTTGTAGGCGCTCACATACATTTCTCTCATTTTTCCCACTCACAAGTTGTGCTAAATCTCTTTTGGCAGGATTTTTCTTAATATTTGCAAGATATTTTAAAAAATGCATTTTTCTGCAAATTGTTTTCCAAGGTTTAATAGGTGCACCGCACTCTGAGACGGCGGTGCTCATCTTATGTTTTGATTGGACAAGTATACAGTAGATACAACACTCTGATTTTTCTTCTTAAATTTCTTAAATGCACAGCAGACAGACAAAAACAACAATGAAAAATGGATCACAATGATGATAAACTTGGTAGTTCTCCATGTAACACAATATTTTCCATGAGGACAGGCTGTTTTGTCCCACCACCTCAGTGAGGACCATTTAAAGATGTAAACATGTGGAGGCTTTTCCATCCTGGGTCCACAGAACTTGCAAGAGATGAGCTAAAGTCTTATTTACACTGTTGCCTGGTGTGCGCAAACTTCCATTGGTGCATTCTCTAATGATATTCTCCACAACAGCAGATGGCAGTATAGAGCGACATCTCAGTGAAAGCTGCTGGTAGTCAACAAAAAAAAAACCACGTGTGCAACAGAAGTTATTTCTTTAAAGAGAAAATTCATAGAAACAACACATGTAAAAGCTTAACCTTACCGTATAATGGCACAGCAGTTTTCACAACATGGTGATTCTTAAACTGGGGGGCAAATTACAGGTTCCACAAATTATACAAATAAGTTCTTCAGAATGTTTTAATTCCTGTTGCATAATCAAACTGGATAACAAGGGATTTCAAAACCAACAAAAGCAGTGCACTTTTTGACATTTAAATTTTTTTATAACAGTCAAAAACATCAACATGTAACGGAGTTGACTGTAACGGAGGTGATGATTTAAGCTGTTCAGCCTTCTGAACTGCCACATGGTAATTTATTGGATTGACAGTTATGTTGCATTTATGAGTGATCTACAAGCCATATCTAATCCATATTATATTTATTAAATTCTCTGATAAATAATTTGTCAGAGGGACTAACAGAGGTGATGGGAAATAAAGCTACTGACTGAT
>OMMV01154377.1:15241-28015 GCA_900302635.1 Chatrabus melanurus
CCCCCCCCCCAAATCTGACATTTGCAGAGCCGTTTTAGCCATGATGTACACTTTACAGAAAAGCGCATGCAAGTTTTGCAACTAAAATGCTTTTGATTACGAAAAGATCTGTTTTAAAACTAATTCATTCAAGATTGGAGTCTGTTTTCCTTTCCTTTTATCTAACGGGCATTTTCTTATTTTTAGATGCAGTATCATTCAGCTCTCTGTGTGAGCGCGCTTCAGTCCTCCACCTAAATCCTTACAGTATATTAGTGGCTTCACTAATACTTGCATTGCAAACGTTGACATGATAAATGGAAGATATGAATATTTAATTCTCACCAAAACTCAGCACAGTTGTTCATGTTGTTTTGGATTAAAAAAGCCACACATAGACCTCTGTGATCCTGGTGATAAGGCGTCTTTGCCTTTCAAATAGTGCCAAACAGGCTGTTCCCACCACAGGAAGTGAGAAACCTCTCTTTAAAAAAAATCGACAATCATTTTAGTTCCTCGTCTGTAGCTTATTTTATTCTGAAAATCCTATGGACGAAATGTTTATGCCTTAAAGGAAGCCCACAGCATGTTGATGTGATGCTAGAAAACACTCAGCTTTCACACCAAGGACCCGGGCCCAGAGCAGAGTCCACTTGACCCCAAAGTCCAGCAGCGTGTGTGTGTACTGTACTCGAGCACACATCAACGAACCGTAGCTGGGTCTACTTGAAAAGGTGTTCTCGAGTACAGTTCATGTGTGTTCGGATACGATTCACACCTGATGTGAAGGCAAACCGTACAAAACGGGAAAGTGGAGCGCTGTTGAGGACATGATGTGATTGCTGTGCGACAGTCTCGTTCAAACATGGAAGTGACAGAATCTCTTTGTTCTGAAGAAATTAAACGCTTGCTGGAGATCTGGGCTGATGAGAATATACGCTCACAATCAGACGTTGCACACAAATTCTGAGATATTTAGAATAATTGGAGTGTCTACATGCACGTGTAGCATATTGTGGTATGATGATGCAAGTGTGCTCGGGTGCAGAACATTAAAATGTGAAAGCTGGCCGTGAGGGGAGGGGCAATCATAGCTAACCAAAACACGCTCAGATCAAGTAGCATATTCGACCGTTAAAGCGCACTGTGCGCTAAATAAATTTTTATTGAACATAGGGTATTTAGAAATGACTCTAAGCGCACAGGACCATTTTTGGATCAAAACATGCCGCCTGGATTCACGCCATTCACAGCAGAAGCAAGGCTTCATGCACGCAATGAAACCTGGGAAAGAAATGGCGAGCAGTACATTTGAATTTTCATTCCTTTATTCGGGGATTCCACGTTTACAAAGACATTTGGACACCCAGACTTGATAAACTATTTTCTGTCATTTTACAGTGACACGTTTTCTGGGATTTGCGTGGGGTCTCGTTTTGACACAGGAAATGAAGCGAGTCTTCATGCGCGCAATGAATCCTGGGAGATGGGTGGAACCCTCCCGTCTTCTGAAACTGAATTAAAATGCAGGAAAAAGGTAGGTTTCTGTCAAGATTATGTTTTGATGCCAACTATTGCTGTGAATGGCTTGAATCCGAGCAATCTGGGTGGTGTGTTTTGATCCAGAAAAGGTCCCATATGCTGGAAATGGCACCAGACCCCATGTGCGCTAATTGGGGTCCTGTGCACTTAAACGGTCGACTACAAATACCTCCAAAAATCTGGGTGTTTTTCCTTGCAATTAACATGTTTTTACAATATATCAGAACATCATTATTGTATAGTTCAACGCAACAACCAGCTCTGTACAAACTGCCTGTTTTCACAATGGGTGGGGGGAGAGAATGATCCAAAATGAACATGAGTCCTGATCAACACCAAAATTCCGCAGATTCTTCCTCTTGATAACATCAAACATTCTGACATGTTGGTCTGAAAGGTTTTATGGTATCCATGCTAATAGTTCAAAATGTGACACAATCTTTATCTTTGCAGCACTTAAATTGCAATTTCACTGCAAGCAGGAATCATGTGCAACATGTTTAAATATTTCACTGAGCTTGTTAGTAAAATTCATGCCATCCATTGACCCCCCCCCAGGAGAAAAGCATCAGATGTTGCTGAATTTGACCATTTTAACATCCATAGTTGCTGTATTCGTGTTCTTCTGTGATCTTTTTTTTTAAATCTCTGTGACTGAAAGACGTGGGTGTGAGGTACGTGTGTCAGCAGCGGTGGCCCGCAGGTGAACCCTGGCTATGAAGAAGAAAAGGGAAAGGCAGAAAGATGGAGAAAAGGTGTGCCCTGCTAAGTGACTCATCTGGACTCTGCTGAGTGACGAATCAAGCGCTAAAACTGAGCAGATCTCTCCTGCTGCACAGGTGGTCTCGGCCTCGCACGTGCACGGTGATCTGCACTAACCGGGTTAATCTCTGCACCATGCTATTTGAGTTTGACAAACATTCCTGATCACACATACGAGAGAATCAATGTTCAACAGTGTAAATCTCTTATTAGCTCTGCCAAAGAGGTTATGTTTTTGACTCGGTTAGTTTATTTGAATATTGGCGCGACGACTCAAAGCTTTCATCCAATGCGCACAAAGCGTGATGGAAGAGTCAGTTTTAAGACATTTGGTGGCAATCCAGCGGATTCTAGAGGGTCAAACATGAACCGTGTTGAATAATTTATATTTTGTTTGACTGAATATGACATCATGCTGACATAAAAGCATATTTCGTTTTGTTTTAAATGCAATCTTCATTTTGAGAAAGTCAGCATTTTGCTGTGGTTTGACAATTACTTAATCTTAGTCTTTAAATTTAATTTTAAAATGTATCCTCTGTCGTTTCTTTTTAATCAGTTTTATATTCTCTTTAATTATATTTTGTGAAGAACTTCATGTTTAATTTGAACGTTGTTGTTGTTGTTGTTTACCCTATAGGTCAAAATTGCACAAACTTTTACTTCTAGTTTCGTTAACATTCCGTAAGAAACCTTGGAGGCGTGTCGGATATTAAAATATCAATGTTGGTATTCATGGTTGGTTGGTTGAATTTGAGCTTTTTCTGAAGTGAAGAGATTTTATGAAACACTTTGGGCCTGATTTACTAAAGGTTTGCATGTGCAAAAACGTGCACAAACACACTAGCTCCTGCAAAAAAAAAAAAAAGAAGTGCATGCTGATTTACAAACTTTGCAACTGAGCAAAATGGTGAATACTGTTCATTTAACACGTTTGCCTTAATGAATACGCACCTGTTCAAGATAGCACACTCTCGGTAATTTCATTGTTCCATTTTATTTTGTGTAGTTTTTATCTGTTTTATTGTTTTGTTTTTATCTTTGTACAGTGTCCTTGTGTGTTTTGAAAGGCGCTTATAAATAAAATGTATTATTAATTTGGGATGTGTCCACCAGCATGTGCAAAATTGTGCATGTTGAACATGCAAATTGGTGAGGTTTGCACACGCAACATGGTTTATAAAGGCTAAAAGCAATTTCAGGGGCTGAAATTGCATCTGTAATTTTGCACATTTGAAACCTTGGCATTAGCTTACCCAGACTTGTGCGATCAATGCAGACACACGCATAAATCTGCTTCAAAGTTGTTCCCTGTGAGCTGTTCGGGTATGCAATTCTTTATTTTTACTCAGAACACAGATAACACCACGATTAAACGTGAATTTATAGTCACCTGTTTTTAACAAAACATCCACAACTTAAATAAAATTAAATGTGACATTCATCATTTCTTTCTATGTAATAGAAATATAAGTCCTGTGTGCGTCTGTCCAGCAGAACCACAACGGGAGCAGGCAGCACCAAAGTCTAAGGTCAGGACCGTGAACGGCTACCTACATATAAAACATACACATTCTATATCATGTCTTCTACAATTATCTGAAAGTGAAGAGAATATATTAACACACTAGATAGACAGCGGGCGTGAGTATGTACCATGCATGAGTGGTGTTTATAGTTGAGAAAGAATAAAGTGATGAGGATTATACTGCCAGAGACCAAACTGATGGAGCCTTAAATGTTTAGGAACTATGTCTCCAAAAATTTCCAATTTATTCTTGGCCTATGCCTGCCTATAGGCAGAATATTGTGGTCAGTGACTATATGTATGTCATTGGGTATTCTGAGTAAATGTATTCTTACAATTATGTCCTCAGCACCTCCTGGTACACTACGCCACTTATGAAGCAGCGTTTCTTCCGCAGGATTTTCCACTTTTACAGGAACATAATATTCAGATATGTGTATCCAAGATAGCATGTAGCACAGTGGAGCGGACGCTCTCCAGAGAGGGTTGAAAGGAAAAACGCTGGAGTCGTTTCTGTGTGTGGACAGTGGAAACAGCGCAGTAACATTAACGGCCAGCGGGAGGAAGCAGTGGTACGTTCTGTCGCTGTGAATGTGTCTGTGAAGTGCAGAAGAAGAGTACACAGTGGAGCAGACACACACAGCACCTGCCTCAAAAGAGAGGCGGACTCCCCACAGAGAGGTTTCTCTTGAGAGGTCAGGGTTTTTTTTTCGAAGAAATGACATCTGCATGGGTCCCCGATTATGTGTGGAAAGTTTCGTGGAAATCCACCCAGCGGCAGCCGAGAAATGAGACGTACATACAAACAAATGTATATAGATGTGTGTGTGTGGGAACACACATTTGAAGATTGACAGTTTAAGGCGAGCGGTGCTGAATTTGGACTTGTGCCAAACACTGCGCACCTCCTGTGACAAACCATTTTCAAGGCACATTCAGTTTTGGTTTGGTAAATGTTCAATAAATAATATTTTCGGTTAAAATATGTACGTTTCTTATTTTACACATACCTGCAAGTGGCTGATTATATTTCATTTTGCGCTTACGGTCATTAACACACACAAAATCCTCATTGACACCCGCTGTCATGTGGGCAGTTATTCTTAGTAAATCACCCACAAAATGTTCACCAACCCAACGTGCAGAAGTTTGGAATACCCACGCAATTTAGCACTCCTGATATGGGATCTCAGTAAATCAGGACCTATGTCTCTTTACACTAATGTACTAATTATGAGTTTGAGTCACTAGGTGGCGCTATAATTTTAAGAATATCGAAAATTTAGACACCTAATACTCATGTATAATCCCACCTTAGCACTTTAACAAAGCATGATATTGAGGGTGAAGTTCAAAATTCAAGCTTTGACAAAAAAAAAAAATACAATTTCGAAGCTGTTGTTGGGTGTCTTGAGTTAAATTTCTTTTAAATATACGGCACAGCGGTGTTGTCGGATACAATGATGATTAAAAATCCAGGAGCTTGTCTGTGTTGGCAAGATTACACAAAACTGTTTTCGGATAATCAGTCTTGCAAAGCTGAAGAACTCAAACTTTGTTGTTTTGCTGATTTATTCATTCTTTTTCCCAAAGAAATGGGCCGTTTTGCTCTCTGACCTCTGCACTGATCATGACACAACATCAATGAGAAATGTCTTTACCTCAGATAACCGACGCGCCTTGGGGCGACTTGTGTTGTGATTTTGCGCTCTATAAATAAACTGAATTGAATTCAGAAACTCGCGTGTTGACACTCATCACTACGTGATAAGATTTGCTCCTTGATTTAAGTTACTATGGTATGTTATTAAAAAAAAGAACAGTTTTAAGTTTGACTCTACACCTGGTCTGTATGATATTGTATTCAAAAGTAGCCCCAACTGTTCCCTGTGTGGGGTGTAAGGGAATCCTTGATAATGTGATGAATCTTGTGCAGCTAGAAAAAGGAAAATGTTTCCATTTTTATGGCACAAAAACACCATGTAGCCTGGTAACATCGAGTCAAAATGTAAAGTCTGTGCTCTTGACATTTGTCTTTTTTTTTGAGGAAAAAGGGAATTCTTCAAATTTGGGGGGGCAGTATGATGCATAACTGCTCAGAACACAGCCATAGGAGCAGCCTGAACATTATTTTGATGTGTGACTCTACTGAGCTTGTTATGGTGTAAGAAACATCGCTGCAAACATGCACTTGTGTTATTTCCAGTTTTCTACCTTTTGGTGGCGCTATGTGCGCTCCGATTGCATTTCCAGCTTTTCGCATTAATAACATCGTGGGATCGGTGGCCCTTACGTGACCTGGCAGTTGCGACACCACATGCCAGGATGTGACCTCATCCACACACAGCAGTGACACTTGATTAATGGGCTCTGAGGTGAACCCTGTGTGTCTGTCCCAGGTCAGTCTTTTTGTGCTGATCCTTCAAGGGAGTGGTCAAGACGTCCTCGTTAAATTGATGGAGCTTTCAGGAAGGAGGGAAGTGAAAGAAGTGCCACATAGCGAGGTTTGCTGCACCTCTTCATTCTTTTCTCTCTCTGGGACAAAGAGAAACCACTCGGCTGTCACTCACACTTCCAGTTTACCTTAATAACTTTGGCATACTGTCAAACTTTAATCTATAATGGGCATGTTTGCAAAGCAAAGAATCCCTAAGAATGATCTATTTGCTCATTTCTTAGGTCTTGTTTAAATAAATGCATTACATAAACTCTTTCTGTATTTGTTTGTAAACATGCCGCGCTGAGTAAATTTACACGTGTGCGTGCGTGTGGTCACGGCGGTGTTGAAGGAGCTCCGATTCATAATGCCGACTATCAGATAGGGACTCTGCTGCAAAATGCCATTTGTAGATTTTACATCGACTCCGATTGTCTATAAATTGAAGACTGCTTTGTCAACATGGCCCAGCTCAGGCTCGTGGAAATTAAAAACGATAAAGCGCTTCCTGCCATGTCGACCTGAAGGGGAAATATAGAGCACAGAACAAAGGGGGAATGTATGATTCCAGTCTTCTCAAACTTAATCGTAACTTCATTGTTAAAGGACAAAGTTGTACAGGTTCTGAAGGTAAGAGATCCTAGTATCTCATTCCGTGTTGGAGGCGTCCCCGTCTTTCATGGTGAATGTGAGAAAATAACTCCTGTAAACTCATTCGGGGTCTGTTTTTATGCCAGTTTTCAGAAATCACCTTCTTGCATCCATCCATGCATTATCGACTGTATAACTGCTTATCCTTGTCCAGGATCATGGAGAAGGGAGCCTATCCCAGGATGCACTGGGTGAGAGGCGGAGTTCACCATGGACACGTCAGCACTCCATCACAAAGATGGAGTACTGGAGACATGGGGAGAACATGCAAACTCTACAAAGAAAAGCTGTGTATGTTCTTATACAGTCATGTCCATAAATATTTGGACAATGACGGTTTTTGCATCTGTACATCACTACAGTGGAGTTGAGGTGAAACAATAAAGACGTGCTTGTAGTGTTACTTCATTTACATAAAGTAAAGTCTGGGAGCATGTGCTGGTGTCACGCATTGCCGCATCCACAACATGGAAAAGCCTCAGGTCCTGGGCGGCAACCACCCAGGCAGACGGCAGACAACTGGTCCATCTATCTGCTGCAGCCAGGTGAAACATGGGTGCGTCCTCGGCCTTCTCCAACCGCTGGTGTCCTCGGCCTTCTCCAACCGCTGGTGTCCTCGGCACTGAGGCAACTGTGTGCCGGATCATGCACAGAAACTCGCCACATGGTCAAAATGTCGTAGCTGATGTTACCTCAAAATGCAAGTGATTCACTTCAACAATTAAGAAATACAATCAATATTGCACGAAGTACAACAGTAGGCAGTTCTGACCATGTAAGGTGGAGACTGAGGGAAGCTACCAAGACACCCATGACAACTTTGAAGGAGTTATAGGCTTTTTCTAACTGAGATTGGAGAAACTGTGCACGGTGCAACTTGTTTGTTGCATCACAAGTTACACAGGTTCACAGTGGAGTGGCACAGAAGACGTGTCAGTGAGCATAAAGGAGAAGAGCGAGTCACAATATTCCATGCGTATATTACACATGGAATATTGTGACTTTAGGCGAAGGGAACACGATGACTTTGGGGTTTGGAACATTCCCATTTTTTTTACCGAACACAAATGCTCAGTTACTACGTTGGGAAGACGCATCCCAAACAATACATTTCTGATCAGATTGGCTTTAGTTCGTGTCAGGTCATCCCATGTCATGCTGGTTTGAGTTGACTTGCCGTCTACCTTCTATGTTCCAATGATGCTCTTGAGGTGGAACTGGCTCCACTGTTGGTCCAAAGATTGTGTAACCTTCAGTTTCGTGGCACTTGCAAGGTCGGATATGAGACCAGACAAGCAGATCTTTCTGCATCTCCCACCTCGTGCTTTTGCACTTTTATTTACTTTTTTTTTTGTATGAATCAGGATTTCTGCTCTCTGAAATAACCCACTCTTCTGCAGCCTCATTGTGACAGCATGACTGAAATTTAGTAATTGTGGGATGCTTTGTCATGCTCAGCGTGTTAAACATCTTCTGAACAGACTTCCAACCTGCCCGGCTGTCTGCTTCGCTGTCTGTACTCCACCTCAGGAGACGAGGATTAGAGGCCTTGGAGGACTGACTGTATGGATGGCGTATGAATAACTTGGAGCGAGGTGACAGACGGGACAGATCGCGTCTCATCACCAGTAAAGCCTCCCATAGGGGACAGGAGCATCACTGAGAGCGCTACATAAAGGACCGCCGCAGACGAAGGCCTGGTCAAGGCCTAAGCTATAGAAGCCCTGACATCTGGCTTTCTTCTATGCTTCGCCGCCAACCTGCTACCCCAGTCTGGCAGCTATATGCGCTTCATTATTGTGCCTTAATGCGCTCTTGAATCGCAGTCAAAATTTTGTCCTCATATGTGTGTTTTTATTGCCAATATCAATTTAATTGGGATGACGTATCTGCCAGAGACATACACTAAGTTACATCGATATACAATATACGGCGTGTGCAGCATTAGCACGGTGTCCATTTAAGTACAAACCATGCAATGTGTGTTGCATTTTTGCCAACAAAGTGTAAAGATAAAATTATGATGAAACAATAAAGGCAGGCTCAATCATTTTGAGGGGAAGATGCACAGCAGGTGGTAGGAAAAGCTCTGACAGAACCCCTGATTTGTGCAGAATTGTGTTGCTTAAAGGATATGGACACCAGATGCCCATTTGGATGAAAATCTAGGTTTCTGTCTAATCTGTCATTTTCAGAAGCCAAAAACATGTCAGCTTGAGAAGAAATGCTTGAAACTTTGGTATGAATACTGTTCCAAATACTTTTTCCACTTTATTAGAATCGTCAAGCATGTGTTAACAATTTTTTTGAATACAATTATATTTTATTAATCTTATTTACAAGTATCAAGCCATGCGGTTTTTTTGTTCTTTAAATAGTGGAATAGTTGATTGGCTTTGTGTTGGGTGCACAAGACCTCAGCAGTCCTCGGAACATAGCCATAGATGGCAGTGTTTTGCCTTATTCTTAACAGCCTGCTCAGCTCCACTGCTGTGCAGAAATTAAATATTGGTTGCATGATATGTTCCGTTTTTGCAGGTCTGGCTACAAATGCAAATTTATGTTTAGTCTGTTCGGTTTGGTCATAAAATTGCATGAGGTGAATTTCATGAAGTCAACATAAAAATGATTTTCACAATAGCTACAGCCTTTAATATATATTAAAGAATAAATCTGCTCAAAATGCAGCTTTTTTTTCTTTGCAATTCAGATCTTGGCTTTGGGAATTAGGTTGGTTTCAAATGGCATATTTTACTACTGCTGGGGTTTACCTTTAAATATTGGGATTTTGTTAGTTATGAAATTGTTTGACTAATTAAAATTGTTCTTA
Organism: Chatrabus melanurus; assembly: GCA_900302635.1. NCBI lineage: Eukaryota > Metazoa > Chordata > Actinopteri > Batrachoidiformes > Batrachoididae > Chatrabus > Chatrabus melanurus. The sequence goes on from OMMV01154377.1 coordinate 24,971, forward strand.
CATACTGTCTGTGTTTCTGATGCTATTACACATACTTTTATATTATTGCTTGGATGGGGAAAAATGCATCTAAAAGAAAATGTTGCAATGTTTAATTATTTTAATACTTATAATTAAATGGCAACATTTATAAATTTAGGATGACTCTAGATCAGGTGTCAATGCGGGTTGTCCATTATCTTAAAGACTGGTGATTAAATCTCAGGCTGGTTACTTTATCAAAGCGTCCTTGAGCAAGACATTGTAGTCCAAATTGCTCCTGGTTCCACAGCCAGATAAAACGGGGGAAATTGGTGTCAAGAGGGTAAAGCCTTAACAACTCATCATTAAAATATATCAACCACTTAAAAGTGGGTAAAGATGTAAAGTGAATTTAATTTTATAAAACCCATCATATGTTCTTACAACAGAGAAAAGGTCAATTTGAGCAGAACATCAAATTGATGGTTCATCGATGCATTTCCGGCCAAAACTTTTGCCAGTTTTATTTGCTAAGTGATAGAAGATTTGTTGACAAATTATATTTGATTAAATTGCAGTTAAATGGTAAATTTCCTTGGTCTTTTGCTGTGACTGGGCCAAGGTCGCTTTTATATTCGACTGAAATCATAAAATGACACTTGAGATAAACAGAATGTTTACTCTCCCCGTGTGAGCCGAGGCTGATATGTAAATGCAGCCTTATTCTTTCATCAAATTTGCATTTAGCCTCTTAACCAAACACTACACGGCTCCAATTCAAACAGTACTAATGATGGCTGGCCCTTTATGACCGATTGCCGTATCGGCAAAAAAGGGAACAGCAATTTAGCCTGGAATGAAAGGAGTAAGGCATAGTAGCTATCTGTGAGTGGCTGACAATAATTGGATCAACTTTGCAGAGAAATGGATGTTTTGATGCTCTAGTGGCTGACTGGCTTTTTGCCTATTTAACATTTCCCTTTTATCTGCTGCTGCCAGACCTTTCGGCAGCCTCCATTCCAGGGCCGGCTAATCAAACAAGTTTTTAATAAGACTAAACGGCATCTCGGCACCCGGAGAGCCGAGTCGGGCTCGCGGTGCAGGGACGGCAATCTCGGGATGAATATCAATTAACGGCGTGACACGCCGTGTTCAGATAAGTTTGACACAGTATCGAGAAGGTTCAGATGATTTTTGTTTGCGGCTACAAAAGACCTCTTCATGTTAACAACTTGACTATCCTGCTGGACTTTGTACAGATCTGATTTTTGTTATTGCAGTTTTTCTAAACCCAAGATCACCGAGAACAGTCCAGTGGGTCTAAATCTGTCAAAACTTAAAATGCCTGACAAAATGATTAACTCGAGGTAGAGTGTCAATGTGCACGGTCACCCGGACCTAAACCTGGTGTTGCCCCGTGACCTAACTTACTGCAAAAAAAACGGGTCCTTAAATTGCTGCAGATCTTTTCACTGTGAAATGTTTCCGTGTACCTTTAAAGCATAAGTTAACTTTTCACAACCCTAGTCATTAAAACAAGGCCTCTTGGTGTTCTGTTCACCTTTTGACTGCTGTGTTTGCAAGAAATCCTTCATTGAGAAATTAGTTTAGGAAGTTAATTCAGGACAGCCAATAGGGCAGCCGTCATGAGAGTTAAAAAAAAATCCACCATACACATATAATTATGCTAAAAACCTATTTTTTTTTCTGTCAGCACATTTGTGATACAAAATGTCTGAAACGTGGCCTGCATGATTTTTATTTTTTGTTTGTTTTTTTGTTTTTCTACAACCCCAAATCAGAAAAAGTTGGGACGGTATGGAAAATGCAAATTAAAAAAAACCCCACACAGTGATTCTTACATTTACTTTGACTTCTACTTCATTGCAGACAGCATGAACCCAAGATATTTCATGTTTTTTTTTCTGGTCAACTTCATTTCATTTAATATTCATCCATCCATTCCTGCATTTCAGGCCTGCAACACATTCCAAAAAAAGGTGAGGCATGAAAGCATTTACCACTTTGTAATGTTGCCATTCGTTCTCACATTTAAAAGACGTTTTGGCATTGAGGATACCAAGTGATGAAACGTTTCAGGTGTTATTTTGTCCCATTCATCCTGCAAACACGTCTTAAGGTGTGCAACAGCACGTTGTCATCATCATAGCATTGTTTGTTAAAAAATTCTCCACACATTCTCTATTGGGGACAGGTCAGGACTACAGGCAGGCCAGTCCAGTACCCGTAACCTCTTCTTTCACAGCCATACCTTTGTATTGTGTGCAGAATGTGGTTGTGCATTGTCTTGTTGAAAAATGCACGGACGTCCCTGGAAAAGATGTCGTCTTGAAGGCAGCATATGTTGCTCCAAAAGTACATTTCCGCATTAATGCTGCCATCACAGAAATGTAAATTACCTTTGCCAAGTGCACTGACACAACCCCACACCGTGACAGACCCTGGTTTTTGGACTTGTTGATAACCGTTTGGATGGTCCTTTTTGTCTTTGGTCCAGAGCACACGCCGTCCATTTCTTTCAAGATTTGTCTGATCACAATACACATTTCCACTGTGTGATGGTCCAACCCAGATGCGTCCAAGCCCAGAGAACTTGACGCCGCTTCTGGACAAGGTTAACAACTTCTTTTTTTCCACAGAAAAGTTTTAAGTGGCATTTGTGAATGTAACTCCATATTGTAGTGCTTGACAAATGTTTCCCAAAGTAATCCCTCGCCCATGTGGTTATATCAGCTATTGATGAATGACGGTTCTTGATGCAGGGATCAGAAATCATGGGTGTTCAGCTTAGGCTTGCGCCTTTGCCCTTTACACACTGAAATTCCTCCAGATTGCTTGAATCATTTAATAATATTATGCACTGTAGAGGGAGAAATATGCAAATCCCTCCTAATTTTTATTTGGGGAACATTGTTTTTAAACATTTCAACAATTTTCTCACACATTTGTTGACAAACTGGAGATCCTCTGCCCACCTTTGCTCCTCAAAGACTCAGCCTTTAGTGGATGCTGCTTTTGTACCAAAACATGATTAGTCACCTGTTGATATCACCTATTTGAAAT
>OMMV01154755.1:0-23402 GCA_900302635.1 Chatrabus melanurus
ATTCTGTATGACTTCATATTAGTGTTTATTGGTGAGCGTAGGTGCTTCGTTAACCAGTTTCACAAAATAGCTATTCTAAAATGAGTTTGACCTTTCAAAGTACTCAAGGTCAAAGGTCAAGTGACCAACAGAAGGTGGTATAAACTACATGTTAGTTTTGAATTGTAACCATAGGTATATTTTCAACTAGTTCCTCAAAGTCGTCATTCTAAATGAGTTTGACCTTTCAAGGTCACCCAAGGTCATTGGGGCCAACATCGCTCTGTGCACTCCTGATCCCGTCAGATCTCAGAAGTTAAGCAGAGTAGGCCCTGATTAGTACTAGGCTGGGAGATCACTTAGGAAAACCAGGAGCTGCACACGTGTTTCTCCACGTAGAACTGGAGCTGTGTCAGGAAGGGTTAGGGTTACATCCACTGTAAAACTTGTGCCAAATCCCAATGGGATCTCAATGGGATCTACTGTGGTGACCCCAAGAAACCGTAGGCAGAGAGAAAAAAAAGCACAAGCACTTTTGACCTAGGCCTGTGATACCGAATTTTAAATGATTTTTCTCATCATCAAATCATTTTGTACTTGGTTTATTCTCAATCATTCCACCAAGCTTGGTCCAAATTGGATCAAAACTATTCCAGTTATTTTGTTCATGGACAGATAGATGCACAAAGCTGAACTAATACCCCCACATGTTATCGCTGTGCGTTGGTGTACACTGTACAGTAATAAGCTGATGTAGGCATAGACATAAAGGAAAGAAACAACCGAATAAAAGACCTTTAAAATATGCTTTAAGGTAAAAACACAATCCATTTTTCGCACACAGTTTTTTACACTGTGCCATTAAACTCTTAAAAGAGCCATTCTGAAAGAAAAGTGTGAAAAAAATGTTTCTATTTCTGTCAGTTGCCTTTAGCTATAGATTTAGTAACAGTATGTACGGTATGCGCTGACACAAATCAAGTGTAAACAGGAAAATATAACAGCCTGATTAGTAAAATGTACAGACAGCATGTGGCTTATTGTCACATAGGGCAGGCCATTAAATATATACTCTTAATTTGTCACAATCAGAAATAGAGCCTCACAGAGTGATGTAAAAATAGCTCCATTTCTATCAAGTCAACCTGATTTGCTTGGTATTCATTACCGGCAGAGTAGCTGAAGGCTGCACTTGTTCTGGATTGTCACTGCTTTCCAAAGTGAGCTGTACGCTTCCAAAAATGACATTTGCTGAACTGCCGGCCCTGTGGTTAAATTTAGGCACTTAAAATGGTCTGGTAAGGCTGCAGAAAGATCACATTCACCTTTAAAGCAACCAACACTCAGTATTGATCAGAGACAGGACATGCTGTATATCTCCATTTTTAAAGCTTCACATTTCCTGCACTTAACCTCATCTTTAAACAGGCGAGGGAAAATATACTTTCACATATACAACTCCTGCTAAATTATCTAACGAATATAAATTATTATTAATAATTTGACATCACATTATTTTGGTTCATCTTTGCATATCTGGTAACAGCTCAAATAGGTCCATCACAAATTTTGGACAGAAATATACCTTTCATGCCTTTGTACAGCAGATCGTTGTGATGTCAAAGGCCAGTTTTTGAAAAACTGGGAAGGAATTACAGTGGAATAATAATAATAATAATAATAATAATAATGGGCAGCACGGTGGCTTAGTGGTTAGCATTGTGGCCTCACAGCGAGAAGGTCCCAGGTTCACTTCCGACCTGGTCCTTTTTGTGTGGAGTTTGCATGTTCTCTCCATGTTTGCGTGGGTTTCCTCCGGATGCTCCGGTTTCTTCCCACTTCCAAAGACATGCAGGTTAGGTGGATTGGTGACTCTAAATTGACCATAGGTGTGAGTGACAATGTGAATGAGTTTGCCTGTCTATATATGTTTCGGCCCTGTGATAGACTGGTGGCCTGTCCAGGGTGTAACCTGCCTCTTGCCCAATGACTGCTGGGATAGGTTCCAGAACCCCCGTGGCCCTTAATTGGAGTAAGCGGGTTCAGAAAATGGATGGATGGATAATACACGTCAGAGATGATGCTGTGATCTTTGCAGAATCTATGGATAAGGATGCAGTGCCTGGGTTTGTGATTGTCCTGGATCAAGACTAAGATAATAAAAATAATAACAATAAGTTCGATTTATATAGAGGCTTTCAAAAAACCCAAGAATGCTTTACAAAAGAGCACACATACTAGAAAATAGACTGTAGGGAGGAAGGTGTAAATAAAAGGTGAGAAGAGAATCAGCTGTGGCCATAGGCCTTGATAAACAAATGGTGTTTGAGATGGTGTTTAAAACTGTCTATGATGCGTTCCTGATGACTGGAGGGAGAGAATTCCAGAGGGTGGAGGCTGCGATACTGAAGGCACGATCACCAAAGCTTTGCAGCCTGGTGTGGGGGATGAAGAGCAGACCGGTGTCAGAGAAACGAAGTGTCCGGGATGGAGTGTGAAGGAAGAAGAAGGTCAGATAGGTAAAAGGGGGCCAAGGCCATGGAGGGATTTGAATGTGAGAAGGAGGAGTTTGCAGGTGATACGGGACTTAGCGGGGAGCCAGTGAAGGGAAATGAGGGTAGGGGTGATGTGATGCCAGAGCTTAGTACAGGTGAGAACCCTGGCAGCTGAATTTTGGACAAGCTGAAGCCTGTCCAGGTTTTTGCTGGAAACCCCGGACAGGACTCCATTGCAATAGTCCAGACGGGAGGTTATGAAGGCATGAATGAGGGTTTCTGCGACGGGGTCAGGAACAATCTTTCTCTTGTGACATTTTCTGGGTGAGGCTGAGAACTTTTTGAAGTACTCTTGTAGCATGAATTCTGTTGTGAAAGTTGGCTATAGTGTTTAATTCACAAAAATATGTAATATGCAATGTAGTAGAGAAAAAGAAGATGTAAGTCCTATACATGTCCTGAGGCCCATTAGTGCCGGTGCCTATCCCATGATTCCATTGCGTGAAGTGGATCAGAGTCTACAACTCCCCCTGGATGGAATGGGACAATGTAGATGCAGTGTCTTGTCCAAGGACACAGACAGGTAGTCCACATATCAGCAGTCCAACCCCTATCCACTGACTCTACCTGTGCATAGCTAACACATTCTCACTCCCAACTCGTCATATTTTGATGCAAAACCATTTTTTTGACCAAACATCAATATGTGATGAGTTCGTGTCATTTAGTGACGCGAGGGGAAACCCTAACCCTAACATTAATCATGACCATAACCAAAACATAGCTGAATGTTCCCTAATGACATAGAAGTCATGCAGATAGTTCTGTGTGTTGTCAGAGAGAAATCATGCTGCTGTAAAAAAAAAAACACGGTTCCCTGCGGATCACCAAATTACACGAAAGGGCTACTTTTCACCTTGTCTGCCTGGATGGTTGCCATCCAGGACCCAGGGCGGTTCCGTGGCGTGGTGGATGCGGCGAAGTGCGGCATCAGCGCATGCTCCCAGACTTGACTTGACTTGGCTACTTAACTCGTCACATAGTGATGCAAAGGGGCACTGGCCAAGTGTAAATATGTGACAAGTTGGGTGTGAGCATGTGTAGTCATAGCATACGCAGTAAATTTAATAACAAAAGTACATAACCCTTGATTGCCTACATTTACCCACAATGTCAAGTCAAGTCAAGTCTGAGAGCTTGTGCTGGAGCCACGACACACCACATCCACCACACCACGGAACCACCCCAGGTCCTGGATGGCAGCCATCAGACAACCGATACATCCCCACCTCTTGAAAGAAACCATCTATCTGTTGCAGCCAGGTGAAGCGTAGGCGTCCCCATAGCCTTTTCCAGCCGCTGGTGTCCTCAGCACTGAGGCACCTGCATGCTGGATCATGCACAGAGAAAAACAATGCCTGTGACTTATTCATTTTCGAAACACTTGAATACACCACATTGCTGCTCAAAAATATGCAGCAATGCACAACGGGATGGTAGTGTGGTATGGTAATGTGTTCATCATCAGACCAATTCTTCTAAGATACCTATTACTTTGTAATACAGGTTAGTGACATAAATTAACACAACAGATATACAGATGTGTTTCATAGAATTAGACAAACATATTTGTAGAAAACAAATGTATGATTGTGTGTTTTGTAAAAGATCTTATAAAATGCCTGTACACCGTCCTGAAATACTACTATATAGAAATTTTGATGCTCCCTCTGATATTTTGTCGCACATCTGCTCCAACATCAGCTTCCAAATGTTTGCTTTCAGCTGTCTGGTCTTCATGTTGGCTTATTGTTTTTAACAACTCCTGCAAGGCTGAAACCAAGCTGTTTTAAGTTAAAACAATCAGACAGGACACACCCGACTCACAAGAAACACCTGTCAGTCACATGTTCCAATACTTTTGCTCGCCCCAAAAACTGGATGGTCTATTGTAAATGGTGCCATGTTCTATGTTGTTTAACACATCTACAGTAGATGTAAATACCAAGAAATTAAAAGCTCATTGTAAAGTCTTCGCATACCTATTTTCTTACCTCAAAATATAAAAATTGTATTTTTGCAGTATTTGGTGGAACGTTAAATGACTGTACAATGGAAAACATCTGCAGGTGCTGTTATTAGACAGTAGTGGACATTACTTCAATGTGCGTCACCATGCTCACACATGTTTTATAACAGGCTTATGTGTTTAATCTGTTACCTCCCTTAAAACCTGCCAAGGAGAGCTACCAATAAATTTATTCTTGGATCAACAGAGTGCGGATAGTCATGCAAACACGCCATATTCAAACATTTCATGATTCCAAATGATTGCATGAGACTGAAGAATTCCAACAAGAGAAAAACACAGTGTTGCATCATGACTGAACACATTACAGTTCCTATGAGAGGGTTTGAAGAATTCCAAACCTGCAATATAAAGTGGTCAGTTTTACTGCAGCATGTGTTGATATTTAAGGACAGCAGTACAACACTTTAGAACAGCCATTCCCAAACATAATGAATATCACGGCCCGCTTTGAAATCTGAAAATGTTCTGAGGCGAACCCACACCTTTAATCACAATTTTGATTGCCACACGAGACTAAGCTGAAGTATTTCCATATATACATTATTTATTTCATAAACAAAATTATTGCATGTGAACACGAGCATACGAGAATGCAGTGCAAATTTATAATCCAGTCACATACACAGAACAACTTGTAAACTTGCAAATTTTTAACACATGCAATGACAAATATTTTTGGGTAATTTTAAACTTTATTGCAAAATTAAAAGTCAAAGCTGTTTTCATTTATTTATTTTTTAGTGACCTCTCAAGGCCCCACCTCCACTACCTCCATTGGCCACCAGGGGGTTGCGGCCCACATTTTGGGAAAAACCGCTTTTAACCATAGCATCTATCTATTGAAAATGACAGTAGAAATAAGTGGAATGCTTGTCAGCATCATATATGACTGTGTTTAATATTTTCATGTTCCATTCAACACAGTATCACATCTTTTCATCTCATCGTCACAAATGATTGACTGGTGTTGAATGACATATTTCAGAGAAAAAAATGTGCGCCACAGCACAGAAAAAAGTATTCCATGGCACAATTATTATTATTTTTTTTTAAAGTGCTCCATGGCATGGATTGGAAGCGGGGGGGGTCGGGTGTGCTCCACAGCAGGGGTGGGCGATATGGGCAAAAATAATATCGCAATATTTTTTGGGATTTTGACGATAACGATAATTGGTCGATATCCTTTAAAAATGTGCTTTTTAATTGCCTGTTATAACTGCCTGAGTTAATCAGGGATCGATATTAATGATTGTCCGGGAAAAGTTACTCTTATTACATTGTCGGAGTCGGAGAAGTCCAAAGTTTTCGCGTTTACAGGGCTTCACGGGACTGATCATATGGACTGCCACACACTAATTTGCCCGGCGTCGCAAGTTAACTTTCAGGCCCATTTCGAACGAAATCTGGTCAAAAATCAACATATTTCAGTGATTTTCCTGGGGCTGCAGAGGTGTTTTTGATTGATCGATTAAGGATAAATGAAATCCGATTCACTAAATCCGTGCATTTCCTCGCTGAGCAGGAAGGCAGCGCTCGTCTGCATTCAGCACTGAGTGCCGCCGTTAGCCACTAGCCACCGATAGCGACCTCCAGCAGCCGCTGTTAGCCACCAGCAGCCGATAACGACCTCCAGCAGCCGCTGTTAGCCACCAGCAGCTGACAATAGCGTCCACTAGTCCTATCTGAGCGTCCTGCTCAGAATCACTGGACAGTGTCGACCCCCTCTCCCGCAAGTTGCCACGTTTGTAAAGGTCCCGCTTGTGCTAATGGGGCGCTGGCTAATACTCGCCTAGCATGTTGTGGAATGCCGTGCTGTGTTTGAGGTTCGCTACAAAACTCCGGGAACAGCTTTACTGCTGTAGTGAGGAGGGCTTCTACTGAACGCGGAGTTTCAGTGCGGCTTTCATTGGTTTTTTTGGCGAACTAATTTAAATACTCGATAATGTCAATTTGCACATCGTTAAAACAACATGCACGATATTATCGTAGACGATATATATCACCCACCTCTTCTCCACAGGACAAAATACAAAACATGTGCATGGGTGTTCATGAACCAAGGACTTGCTTGTTGCGAAGCTGGTGTGCTACCAGTATGCCACATACGCTTATTTGCAAACCTATCATTGCATCTGCCTTGTACCAACAAAGTCTGCGGTTCAAAGTCATGGATGGCTAGGGTTAGGGGTTAGGATTAAAACCAGAATGCAGAAAAATGTGAAATGAAGTGGTCAAGACAGAATAAGAGAGACTTAAAATAACCTGGTTTATGTTTTTGTGCTGTGGATGTTTTTGTTCTTTGCCTTCCTTTGGGGGGGGAGGGGGGTGGTTAATGTGTAGCACTTTTTTTTGCTGTTGTGAAGGACATTGTTTTTTTCCTGAAATACGTCTCGCTCAGCATGAATCCATATTTGTGACTCTGACACGAAAAGACACAATACCGGGTTGTCCCATTCCAGGTATGTTTGTGCCTGGTTATCATGTTCATGACCTGGTCCCATAAGAGCCCAGAGAAGTGGACACATGGTAGATATCTCCTTGAAATCAGCACCAAACCAGAAAGGTAACACCAAAGCAACAGTTTAAGAGCTGCACTAAGAGTTAAAACCAGCAGATAAAGATCAAATAAACATGACGTCGTCCCGCACATGGATCAACCTCAGCTGCATAAACACACACTCGCATCTACAAACTTTAACATATGGCTTCACTCCAAGTGAATTTGTGTGTTTGTATGTGCAATTAGGTAAAAGTGCATGCATTTGTGTGTGCGACTGTGGCATGCAACATGATAACTTTGATATCAGGAGACAGACAGTTTCAGGCTGCCATGGTGACTGAAAGGTGAGCTCTTCTTTCAAACAATACATGGCAGATTGCCCTCATAGTACTGGGAAAAATAGGTTGCATCATCCCAGATGACGGCAAGGCTTCGTGAGGAGGAGGTAAATAACTGTCTTTATAATAATTAGATGTTTAAGGCAAATAACAAAACATGCATATCTGAAGATCTGGACGATTACTTTTGAAGAGATGGTCTACCTCGCATGTTCGGACTTGAATGTCTATCAGTGTTGTCCTGAAGTCAGAGAGTTTAACTGCTGTAAACACTTTGAAAGGTCAGAACGACCACTGACTTCAATTTTCTAACCTACAGCAACACTTTGGGTCATTTTAAAGAGGTCTTTTGCAGATCTCCATTCTGGACAATTGCCTTTATGACTTACCGCTCTGGGTCTTCTGGTCAGATTGTCAGGGTCAAGCAGGTAGACGTGATCCTTAGTGCCTAGAAGAAGATGACCTCGTTCCTCATCCAAGAGCACAGAGTGGGAATGAAGGCCATCAGACGGGCCCAAAAACACAGATACACTGCCAGCTTGTAACAGATCTGATAAACAATGAGAGAGAAAGAAGACGAATAATGAACACCTTGTGGTCAATGTGTGCATGCAACTTACATTTGGGTGTCAGATAACAGAAGGCATCAAGAGAATCATTGAAATTGTCATACATGCATCAAAGTTGGAATGTGTAGCTATTTTGGGGTGCAAATTCATAAAAGAACGTGAGTAGTTTATTGTGTAGAATGCAATTTGGCATGCCTTAACCCACTAACTGACACCCTAGATGGTCACTTTGTACATTTTAGTTGAAAATACACATAAATGTATATCTACATATTGCCTCAGTAGCCGTGGCACCATCAGTGGAACTAATGTCACCAAGCTATCGATACCTGCTAACTAGTGCTTACAGCTCTAACATGCAAATTAAATAATACTAAAATTAGACTCAATGGAAATACTGGAGCACTAACTTTTTAGATGGTCCGATAGTGCAATTAACTGCACATAGCCATATTATCTCAGATATTTGTAATAAAATGCTTAGAAAGTAAAAATGTCAAGTCCACAAGAGCTAGTGGACACTGCTAGCGGCCATCGGGCGGCAGTCTTGACCTGGCACACTAGCTGTCAATCAAAGCAACCACATCCCTAATTATTCAAAATGTCATGCTTAAATCAGTTTAAAGTGATGAGTTACACAAAAACTCACCCCAGTTGTCACCTTATTTTGTACCAGGCTGTAAACATGTTTATTTCTGCTGGCAAGTTATTTTAAAATGGGCATCAATGTGGAGTGATGTGTAATAAAGTTTAAAATTGCCCAAAAATAATTATGATTGTTTTTAAAATGTAATCAGAGTAATAAAACAAAGCCATGTGATTAAAAAAATTGTTATTCTTCATTTGTCTGAGTTTAACATTCATTCATTTTCTGCCACTTATCTGGGTCTTATCTGAGGTCTGGGTGTCAGAGTGGCAGCAGACCAAGCAGCTCAGCCCACACTTCCCTATGCTCGACCAAGTCCTCTAACTGTTCCTGGGGGATCCCGAGGTGTTCCCAAGCCAGCTGGGAAATACAATCCCTCCAGCGTGTCCTGGGTATTCCCCGGTGCCTTTTCCCAGTTGGATGTGCCTGGAAGACCTCCCGAGGGAGACAACCAGGGGGCACCCTCATCAGATGCCCGAACCATCTCAGCTGGCTGCTTCTGATGCGAAGAAGCAGCAGCTCTACTCTGAGTCCCTCCCGGATGTTTGAGCTTCTCACCCTGTCCCTGAGTGTAAGTCCAGATACCCGACGGAGGAACCTAAATTTCGCCGCTTGTATCCGCGACCACGTTCCTTCGGTCATTACCCAAAGCTCATGACCATAGGTGAGGTTAGGGGCATAAATTGATTTTATCGAGTTTTTATACATATATATATATAGTTACTTGTACTATCGCTGCAACATTATTTATATTATTTCCAAAACGAGCTGTCACATTGCTGTTACTGTCCACATGAGAGCTCATATGATGTGATGCATTACACATGTGAAGTACATGAACATGCAGCTGCAGCATGCAGTATCTGAAATGGACAAAAGGACCATAAAGAGCAGGTGGAGAGCTGCCACTTATTCGGCGTATGGTTTTATATTTAATTTACACTGCTACACATGGCCAACAACTGAGAATAGTGTATAACACATTGTAATTATATGTTTCTATCATTGCCCAAGAGTGGCAGTTGGTCTTTGAACTCACAGTTTCCAAAGTCTATTATAACGATTTTTTTGTGAAGGTTGTTACCAACTTCTCAAAGCAGTACTGTGTCCTTGATCCCCTTGATCTGAGGAAATCTCTCCTATCACCAGGCTCTTTTCAGTCCACCAGTAAAGCAACATGTCTTGAATAAACAATGTCTCAATGTGGGGGAGTCCTGTGGGAGTCATTCTGAAAGGATTGACGCTGTGATTGCCCTCTCTGTGTGAAGGATTGGAGAGGTTGCTAACCTTCAATATTTGAACTTCGAGGACCCCTCCACACCACGCAAGCCTGTTTAATACCTCCGCCTATACACGCGCTCACACACGGCACCCCCGCACGCTCATATCTGTCACCCCTTCACAACAAATCATGCTCACAGCAGACTGAAACTCACGGGGAGATTAAGTCTGCTAGCCTTTGGCTAGCACTAATCTGTTCTCTAAACAGACATCACGATGAATTCTTTTGAAAAGGTTTGCCAAGCTGTTGCTGTTTAACATCGTGCTCGTCACCTTTCTCCAAGGAGTAACCCGCAATACGCTCAGCTGGTCTAGATTATCTCCTCACCGTTGGTTCAAAACATTGTCTTCCTCACACTGAGACATCTGGCATATATAGGTTTTGATGAAAAGTTGAAATGTTGAAAATGTAGTGAGTGAATAGATAAATGAATGAATGAGTCCGCACGATAACTCAAAAAACAATAAATGTTGTCATCCTTTAACCAAGCGGCAACCTTCGGTGCTGAGAAATGAAGCCAATGCAGACGTGTCAAAACCTGCAGGTCCTTGAATGGCCACTTGAGGCTGGCTCCAAAAGTGAGTTAATACACATAGATGCTCATGTTAAAATCTCCAACTTTACAGCAGAAATAAACAGCCTGGAACCCCCCCACCCCGTGACCCTTAACTGGAAAGCAGAGTAAACAGTAGTGTATTTATCATTTTGCCATTTTAGATTTGTAGACGACCTGACAGGTGAGAGGCTGAGGTAATATTTACCAAACTATCAGATGTACCTTCTGTCTTGAATTGAAAGGAGAGCGCAGAGTAGGACATATATTGCAGTTAAAATTTTGTACATGTGCTGCGACAAGTCACATTATTTATGTTTGAAAAAGCACAGTATTCATTTGAAGCAGTTGAACAGTAGGCCTGCCGTTAACATACAATCTGGTATGTTTTGTCAGTGAATAGCAAATTCATATCGTGTCAGTGTAGGAACAAGAGGGAAGTCCTCTGTATATTTTCTCACTGGGTACATTTGATTATTTGCATTTTATCAATTGTAATCCAGCCAAGGACTCCTAATGACCCCCTTAGAACACCCTCCCCACACGCACACACTTATCAGTTAAACCCGGTCCAATAATCTTCATTTGAAACATCTGTCTCTATGACAAATGCACACCAGAATTTCCCAAGATAGTTATAAAGTTCTCAATGTAATGCACATCCTGTGTTTTTAATTTTGAAATGCAATCTTGGCTAAAAACAATCATACACAATTTTCCCTTCCTGCACATATTCCATTTTATCAAACAATACGTGTAAGTCATTTAGAATGTCTACTTTACTTCCATATAAAGTAATCTGAACATAGTCATTACTAGATAGTTTTACTTCAGCTTTTATTCACTCGGTAGCTCAGTGGGATAAGGAGATGGGCTACAGATATCTTGACCTGAGTTCAATTCCAGCTCACGCCACCTGTCTGTGTCTTTGGAGAAGGCCCTTTATCTGCATTGTCCCTGTCCACCCAGCTGTAAATGGGTACCAGCCTTAGCTGGGAATGCAACCTGTGTCAGACTGGCATCCTGACCAGGAGTAACCTTTGACTTTCGTCTATGTCATGCAATGGATTCTGGGTATAGGTGCTGGCACCAATAAGCCTGAGGGCCTATGTGTGTTATTTCAGTGGGTCAAGGTTTACATACACCAAAATGAATGACTTTTTAAACATCATGGAACATTCCATAAGATTCCACAAATTGGTGGAATTACTTTTAGAAGCTTGTGAATGACTATTTGGAATAATTTGAGGTTAACTGGGAACCTCTGGCTGTATTTAAGGGCCTACCTGTGGAACCGATGCCTTCTTGTGTTTAAGAGCAGGAACAAAAAAGTCAAAAGAATAAAGTCAAGGTTTCTGAAGCACAAGCCACGTTCCTCCTTAGGAACCGCCTGGAAAAGCAACTGCACAGTCTGAAGAAGCTTGAGACCATACAGGTCCCAGGTTCCTCAGTGTTGAGGACTCCAGTAAATAGAAATGGCCAAGGGGACGCCCACTTGTCACCTGGTTACAGCACATAGAAGGCTATACTTTCAAGAGGTGGGGACAGACCGGTTGTCTGCCTGGGTGGTTGCTATCCTGGATATGGGGTGGTTCCACTCTGTGGTGGTACTGTAGCACGTGGGATCAGGGTATGCACTCAGACCTTACCTGACCAAAGAAACTTTACATCACTGCAGAAGGAGGCCCAAATTAACACCCAGAAATGAACAAACATTTGCCCGAAAAGTCCAACATAACTAAGGAATTAATGGAGTCAGATGTGGTGAAAGTGTTGAACTTGTAGACGTTCACTTATCTTGGCAGTGACATTAATGTCTCTGGGTCCTCGGCCTTTGAGATCGAGAGATGCCTAGGAAGAGCTAAAGCTAGTATCTCACTGGGCTTGCGACCGATTGCCGACTGAGAAGAATGGCCGTTCATCTAATTTGGCTCTTGGTCTCAGTGTAGTGTGAAATTATTCTCGAAGCATTCGGAATCAGTATCCCCATTCGCGAACTAACTGCTCACCTCGATTTCATTCGCCTGCGGATTTTTAAAATGTTCAAAACCCTGGTGGCGAATGAACGACTAACTATTCTCTAACTAGTCTTTTTACTGGCCAAGGAGTCTTCAATAGACCACTACCAAGGCGGACCCCTGGTCTGTTTCATTTGTTGCAAGATCGGATCATGGTTGAAATGCGGTCACCGGGCGTTAGCGACTAATTAACGACTTGAGGAAGACAGACATATGGCTGCTTAGCGAATATTCATCAAATATTCTTCAACAAGATGCCCAGAGGTTGTCTAATTCATTAAACGGCTGTCAAAAGTGGCAAATATGTCCCCCCCCAATGTCACCAAAAACATCTAGCAGTCATCTAAAAATTCATTTGTCACTGTCGCCAAACAGTCATCTCTCAATGAGATACCGGCTTTATGGAGTCATGAGGTCACTAGACAGAGGTGTTTAGCAATGTCGATATCTTTGCAGGAGAACAAAAGTCCAAGTCTTTGGGTCCTGGTGCTACCTGTCTTACTGTATGGTTGTGAAACTTGGACACTAACCAGTGATCTAAGGCAATGACAGGATTCCTGGATGACTGGTCTTTGGTACTAGGTCTCTTCGGGGGATCCTTGGGTACCGCTGGAATGACTTTGTATCAAATGAGCGGTTACTTAGGGAGACTAAGATGAGGAGTATCACTTGCATTGTGAGGGAGTGTCAGCTTCGACATTGGCGCATTTCTGTGTGCATAATCCAACACATAGGTTCCTCAGTGTTGAGGACCCCAGTGGCTAGAGAAGGCCAAGGGGACGCCCACACTTCACCTGGCTGTGGCAGATAGATGGTTATTTTAGAGATGTTGGGATGGACCGGTTGTCTGGCTGGGTGGTTCCCATCCACTACCCAGGGCGGTTCCATGGTGTTGTGGATGCGGTGAAATGCAGTGAAATGCAGCATCATTGCATGCTCCCAGACATGATGCATCAGATAGAAATGTGACATTGCTCACCTTTAAGAGGTGAGCATCTTGGCTTCATCGCCAAGACCTGAAAGGCTAATGACCATGGAAGAAGCAATTACTCTGAAAACAACATTCTACACTTTTTCACCCCCTCTTGCTATCTAAACCTTGCAAAACACCCCTTGGGTATCAGTGGTAGAGGCTGATAGAGTTGTTTTTTTAAAAGGATCTGTATCTGCTTTGTGTGCTCTAATACGTTCAGGATTCTTGGACATTCCAGCTGTCATAGACCCCTTGTGTCAGCAGTGCTGAAAGCAAGTGAGCAGATTCACATTGGCAGAGCAGAGAGGCTCACGTCAGGACTTCGTTCCAGTTTAATCTTAAGTATCTGCCGTGTTGCTTTAGTTGAAAGTTGCATCGAAACATCAGCATTTTGTTCAGGGTTCGGGGGTTTGTGAAGTGAAGACAGCTTACCACGCAAAGAAAGACATGCTGATCAGCATGGTGTGTGGTTAGTTTGAACACGGAGTCCAAGGAGTTTTAAATATTCATAGTTTTCTGCTAGATTTTATTTTGGAACACCTCATTGATGTCATCTCTCTCAGTGTGTTTCTCCTTGAGGTGTATTCTACTGTCAATCACAGCACAAGCCACACCTGCTCCTTTCCTACAATCTACATCACCTGACCATCTTCAGTCCTCTCATCTTCTGGCAGTCAGTCAGTCAAACACCACTATTTTGCCAAATTGTCACATACACATCAGCCTTGATTCTTCTCTTTCCTACCTCCGGTAATGAATTGGAGATTATTAAATAGTTGAAATGTGTTATTAAAATGGGTGCTGTACATCATTCTATAATTCAAGCAACATTCGTCTGTTTGTTCCCCTACTCCCCCCAGGTCCCTTGGCCAATTTCCACTAATCTTGATATATGGGTGACAGTCAACTAAACAATTGAAAGGGTTTTATTTGGTAAAGGTCAAAATTTTGATTTTCACTCCAATGTCCACCAAACTTTGCACGCATATGTAGGTGGGTTCTGTAATTGCCCAGGTGAGATCAAATTTGCCAAAGGTCAATCATTGGGGTCAAGGTCATTGGGGTCAAATATCAAAGTTGAAGTTTGTTTGTTTTTTTACCCCTGAAGTTGAAGTTTTTTTACTCTGATTTGCACCAAGCTTGGCAGACATATGGAGGTGGACTCGGGAATTGCCCAGCAAGGTCAAATTTGCCAAAGATCAATCATTGGGGCCAAGGTCATGTCTGCCTGTCTGTTTGTTGGCCTACTCCTCCCAGATTATTTTGCTTATTTCTACCAAACTTGGTATGTCAATGAAGGTTGACCCCAAATTTGCCCTTAAGGAATTCATTTTGGCAAAGGTCAAGGTCAAGGAATTTCATTTTCAACCAATTTGGACAAAATGTGATACACACTTAGGTGGGTTCCAGAACTGCCCTGACTGAACAAGATGGTTAAGAGAGCCAGCTCTGTTCTGGACTGTCCCCTGGACTCCATTGAGGAGGTGGGTAAGAGAAGGATGTTAGCTAAGCTGACTTCAATTATGGACACCACCTCTCATCCACTGCATTAGACTGTCAGTGAACTCAGCAGCTCCTTCAGCAGCAGACTGCTGCACCCTCACTGCAAAAAGGAGCGCTACCGCAGGTCCTTCATACCTACAGCAATAAGACTGTTTAACAATACTCTTTCATAATTTTCATGTCTGCTATGACTGTCATTCTCACAACCTACAGCTACGTTGCCACTGTGGAAATCCACCTTGGCTAAAAATAACTTGTTTTTGTTTCTCTTTCAGTTTCACGGAAGCCTGTATTTTTTTTCTAGTGCAATAACATAAAATGTACATATTATGCTCTGTATATATTATGTGTGTTGTATTGTTATTGTCTTAGAGTTTTTGTATTAATCCTTTTAAGGTTTTGGTTTTTTTTGAGCTGTTGTGACAGGCAAATTTCCCCGATGTGTGGATTAATAAAGATTTATCTTATCTTATCTTATCAAAGGTCAAAATTTTGATTTTCATTTCGTTGTCCACCAAACTTGGCACACATATGTAGGTGGGTTCTGTAATTGCCCAGGTGAGATCAAATTTGCCAAAGGTCAATCACTGGTGTCAAATATCAAAAGTTTTTCACTCTGATTTGCACCAAATTTGGCAGGCATATGGAGGTGGACTCGGGAATTGCCCAGCAAGGTCAAATTTGCCAAAGATCAGTCATTGGGGCCAAGGTCATGTCTGTCTGTCTGTTTGTTGGCCTACTCCTCCCAGATCCTTTTGCTGATTTCTACCAAACTTGGTATATCAATGAAGGTTGACTCCAAAATTGCACTTAAAGAATACGTTTTGGCAAAGGTCAAGGTCAAAGAATTTATTTTTCAACCCAATTTGGACCAAATGTGGTATACACATTTGAGGGCAGAATTGCCCTGGCAAGGTCAAACAGTTATTTGGGAGAAAGTCAAGGACATTGGAGTGAAATGTCAGATTGCCGTAGCCCTGTTGCATGGGTACTATTACCTAGTTATAAAAAAATGGGGGGGGGCTTAAAAATATCTGTATCAAACTTAGTATTTGAGGATATATAATATTAAAGTATTCAAACCAGTGTCCAAAAACACATGATTGGACCATCCCTAGTCAGCAGTGCAGTAAGTCATTAATTTTCTGTCTGTGAGATTGGAGTTGGACAACGAATATATGGACTGGGGTTTAAGTCCAAGTCTGTACTTCAGGCTATCCGTCTGTGTCCTTGTACAAGACAACTGCATCTGCATTGTCCTAGTCCACCCTAGATGTAAATATGTACTGGCCCCCTGGATGTGTGTCCCATCCAGGGGGAGTCGTAGACTCTCAATCACTTCACACTACAGTATCCAGGGATAAGTATCAGCCCAATGGGCCTCAGGGCCTGTGTAGGACTTACTTCTTCTCTATAACACACATGAAGATAGTGGACAGAAGGTCAAATTGCTCATGTTTTGATGATGTGTTTTTCACATGCTTGCAGTTTTTGTTGTTGTTGTTTTTGGGTTTTGGGGGTTTTTTTGTTTGTTTTTTTTGCATTCACTGAGTCAGGCATGATTTCACTTTGATCACTTCACCCTTTAGTCATTACACATTCACAGCTTGAGTGAGCGATGTGATGTTTGAAGAGTGGCCACTGCTGGGCAGTACTGCTTTTGAACAGTGTGCACTGATGACACGGTGACATACGTGCATGATGTGTGCACTGGACTGGGGATGATTTTGCTTTTGATGAATTATTCTTTGCTTCAGTCATCCTGGTGGAGAGAACCAGACACGGACATTGTGGAGTCAGGTGGCCATTCCCTCGAATGATCAGACATAGGGATCAGTCGGTTGTGGTCATGTGACAAACCCAGGTGCTGAATAGGAAAATATAGTCGTCTTAGATCTGTGCATGCACTGAAGTTCAGCCCCACATGAAATAATGAAGTGCTTCGTTTTATTAACTGCTGCACAAACATGCAATAAGACAAACTGTGGAGCTAAACAGTGACCTGCTGAGTAAACACTGTTCCGACCAATCATTATTCCTGACACTACTTACACATATTTATGTTGGACATAAATGTGCATCTATTTCGAGACCGACAAGACGTTGGAAGCCGTTATCCAGGAGAGAGGTTTAGGAGTTTGAAGTCAGAGTGAGTTTACTTTTAGGTCACAGTGGGGATTCAGTTTTATGGAGCACTGAACTTCATTTGTGTGGTTTCTTGCGGCTGACACATAACATGAAAGATGAAGGCTTTGAAGTATGGTTTGCACAGGAGTTTAGAATGGGTTTTCAGGGAGAAATAATTTAACTTTTCCCTGGTGGCACAGTGCACACAGACTCAGTTTATTCAAAGCCTCACACATGGATGCAGTGTGCACTGCCCTGACTGGACCATCTACAACTGTCTGCTGTGGACTTACAGCATCAACATGTTGCACAGTAACTCCATGAAAAAACAGGGAATTATATTAAACACAAATATTTGCAATGTTCTCATTGTCAACATTTATTTTTCAAAAACCGTAGCATGTGAGCAGGTTTCTACAGCGAATATTTATGACAGTAAGAGGATTAAGACTTTCTTCATGTTTCACAAAAACAACAGAACATTTTATGGCCGTCATAAGTACAATTAAATGGAGAGTTTGAACTTGGTTAAATAATATCATATTGTTCTGAGTAAAAGACTGTTGGGGTTTTTTCTTGGAAATACATCTGAAAAAATTACGGTTGTCTTATATTCAGGGTATAGTCGATACATGTCATATTCATCTGGAACAATAGGTGGCGCCAAATACCAGTGACATGAGTATGCCTACTAGGACTGAAGCAACCCCTTACTGGTTTGGGTTGGGAAGATTATGATCTAGACTAGAGGTTAAAGCAGTAGGGTTGAGGCCAGAGGATCCGAAGGGCCCTTGGGCAAGGCTGTTAATCCCGAAGTTGCTCCTGGTGTGCAGTTGAGCACCTTGCATGGCAGGACACTGACACTGGTGTGTGTGTGTGAATGTGAGGCATCATTATAAAAAGCTTTGAGCATTTGCTTCGGATAGGATTGCAGTCCATTTATTTCGCTAGCTTGCAGTGCTGCAAGATGAAAGTTAACCAGCAACTGAGGCGAAGTTATGATGCAAACTTTAGGCTCATGATGATAAATGCAGGCTTATGAATCCTAACAGTCAGGAAAAACTTGCCGTGGTCCTAAAAAGGGCAATGTGTCAGTCATAGCGTTAAAAAGTCTCGTATGTCTAGGCCGATCGCGAACCGTTCATCATAAATGCGGCCAATTCTTGCGCTGGGCGGCCGATTTCGCAGCTGGATGATCAGACAGCAGCCAAACGAAAGTCTGGTCAAAAATCAACATATTGGGGGGCTGCAGAGGCGTTTTTTGATTGCTCAATTTAGGATAAATGAAACGATTCACTAAATCTGTGCGTGTCTCCTGTCGCGGTGCGCAGGACTCACTCACTGCACTCTGATTCAGCTCTGTCTGTCCTGAATGCGTTGCGGTTACATTCAGTACACAGCACAGAGCATATTTAAAAAGAACATTAACACACTGATTTGCATTAAAATATGCAACAACTCTATTTATTAATGCAGAACATCAACAGTCCATTTCAGTCTGGCTGTTTAGGTGGCGTGCACCCGCGGAGAAAGTAAAAAAAATAAATAAAAATCACTCTCCTTTCCTTCAAATATACACAAGGTGTGTTTCTGATATATGGGGTATGTGACATAAACTTCTTACCACAGCGCTTTCCACATAAATAAATGAGTTTTTCCGTGTGTTTTCTTCCTGCTTATAGAGACTGTGCAGGTGCATAGCCAGAGGGGCGAGGGGTGGGAACAGCCCCCAACACCTTCAGAATAAAGATCCACTTTTGAAGACATTTTACCTTTTTTTGCACATAATAATAATAATAATAATGAAAATGTTTTTATTTTTGTAAACCAATTATACAGTTTTTGTCCTCCTTAAATATTTATATTTATATATTTCCCAAGTTTGGCAGCGTGGTGGCCAAGTGGTTAAATGTGATCGATTTCAAAGCAGAAGGTTCCCGGTTCAACCCCTGCCCATTCTCCATGTCATTTGGAGTTGCATCAGACAGGGCATCCGGCGTAAAACTTGTGCTAGATCAACATGCAGATCCATATTGGATATGCTGTGGCGACCCCAAGTCGAACTTGGGAGAAGCTGAAAGAACTTGCTATATATTTCCCAAGTTTGTGTCGATACCTTTTTTCAGGAGGTCGGTGAGTGATGATTTCAAATGACTAAGTGGAGCAGAGGCCGAAAATGGCAACTGCCAAAAAAGTATGGAGGCCGAAAAAATCTTTATGTTGAGAGTAGATGTGAGGTCGCTTTTATTCCAAAAAAAAAAAAAAAAAGTATCGAGGCGGAAAAATATTTTTTGACACTATGGTGTCAGTATATGGTTGAAAAAATAATTGAAAAGCTGCCCATAAAATGTGCTTTTATAAGCATTATTTTTCAAAAAAAGATTTGGTCTTCAAAAAATCTCTTTTTTTAAAATACGTCTTGAAAACTGGGGTCGTCTTATAATGAGGGTCATATTTTCATGTTCGGATCAATTGGGTAAAACTGCAATTCATATTCCTCCTGCTTTACAGCACTATTTCAGAGAGGATGTGCATCACTGAGTGTTGTTATTGGAGGCGCAAACTCAATGCTAACAAGAAAGGAACTCAGTAGAGTGCATATATCAACCAGGGCTGAACATTCCCAGACATCTGTCTCCAAGTATCTGTTATTACAAAGACATAAAGAAACAGAAAATATTCGAACAATAAAGATGATCCCCAATGAACATACATTTTGATCCACTGGATCCTGCACCAAATTGTACATATTAATTTAGAATAAACTGTTACGCATGCCTTTCAAACATATACAAAGTATTTTACAATTAAAAGAGAACTCACATAAAAAATTTAAACACACAGCCACAACCAAACATCAAAACGCCACTCTATCTATCTATCTATCTATCTATCTACAGTTGAGTCCAAAAGTTTGCATCCCCTTACTTTGAAAAGGCAAAAAGTGTAAAAGAAAGACATTTTTATCAACATAACGTTGAATGTCCATTCAGCTCATACAAATGTCCCTTCATCATAGAGTTATAGACTTCTGTGGCTGTGATTGGCAGAACTGTGCACAGTGCAACTTTTGTCTCTGGCATCACCAGTTATACAGCTCCATGGCGGAGTGGAACAGAGAATGATTTTCTTGAAGAGAAGACATGAGTTTTCAACTAGCTTGCCAGAAAGAACATGGGACACGTGAGCCGAGAGCTGATCTGTTTTCTTGTATTAAAATTCTTCTCTGTTCCACACCACCATGATGCTATGACTGCCGGTGCAAAAGATAAAAGCTGCACTTTGCATGGTTTCACCAGTCAAAGCCACAGACACCAATAACTCCTTCAGAGGTATTTGGGTGTCTTGGTGGCTTCCATCACTCGTCTCCTTCTTGCATGGTCACTCAGATTTTGAGAACTACTTACTCCGGACAGATTTACCATAGAATACCATACTGTACATACTATATTTCTATGAGAGGATACAAAAGCTGCTCAGAGGGACCCAAAAAGGTTGGAGGGGGTTATAAAGACAAAAAAAGGACATAGAAATTAGAGAACATTTCATAAGGGGGATACAAACTTTTGAATTGATATAATTTTCATTATTTCACTATAACTTTCTTTTATACATTTGCTCATTTTTGTTAATTTTGATGACGAAGGAACATTTGTAAGAGCTGAATAGAAATATTATGTTGATGAAAAAATGTCTTTGTTTTGCGCTTTTTGCCATTTTAAAGTAAGGAGATGCAAACTTTTGCACTCTATCTAGCCACTCACTGATTTGCCAGTCCCACGGTTTGAGCATGTTGTGACATGATGATCAGTCTCCAGGATTTCCACATGAACACCACAGTATATAAGCACTTATGCTGTACCCCACTAGGTGGCAGCATGGAATCATATGCTTGAGAGGCATCTTGGTAATCAGTAGCAATCCATAATATATCAATATCTAATGACTGGATTTGACCAGATATCACAAATTTGAATCAATTCATCTTCATATCAGTATTTGCTGTCATGAAAAATTGGAAGTTCCTATCTATATTCTTTTCTGAGTTATCGTGTCAACAAATTTGAAGGACTCACTCACTCACATTTTGGGCATCGAAGTCCTGCACAGCACAGGGATTAAACACCATTAAATAGATGGAACAACATCATATAGCCTTATTTTTGCAGTGATGATGGTGGTTGGTAATATTCTCATCAGACAGCATTTTCTCTTCACATCTGAACCAACCTAAACTTTATTTCATGTCATTCTGCTCTCACAGGTCTCAGATTGTTTGTGTTAAAACAATAAAAGTAAACATAAGAACATACTAAGAGAACATTTGTGAACTCTTACCTCTGTGGCTGAGTTTGACCCTGGGGACACTTTGTTTGATGCTGGCTCCAAGAGGGAGGGCGGCCAATAACACCAATCCCACTAATGAGCCCAATGGGTAGGACAGCACCTTAATCCTCTTCCCTTTGCCTCCATAATTACTGCCAGACATGCAGCACAGAGGCCCGACTTTATCCAGCCTCTGGTTACAAGAGTCTTCCTTCCTCATGGCGCGTGGAAGAGTCTCTGTCCTTTTTCCTAACCCCTGGAAGGAGACCGGTGCAGAGAATCAGGCAGGGAGGAGCAATTATTACAAGTGTGTGCTGCCAAGTCAAACCTCACGCGGAACGTGTGCACACGTCTCTGTTGGGACTATTCAGCTGTTTCACCATGGAGCCCAGGAGGCATGTCCCCTCTCTTTACCCGCCCTAAATCAGCTGTTGCCTATCGCTAGCTTTCCTTTTATGTCGCCTTAAAATCTGTTTGCTCCAAACAAAAGGTCAGGGAAACAAAAAAGTCACATTCTGCTCTCTTTCAGCCAGTCATGTCTATTCAGGTCTCCTTAATCTTCTTTTCTCATGGATAACATTTAATTCTGTACTTAATGATCCTCACCACTGGTTTTAGTATTGGCTGACGACCCTGTCAGCACCTCTTTTATGCCGGAAAAAAAATGGGCCTTGCACTTCACGGTGAAATAAAGAGTGGTGTAGACACTGTGACACTGTGGAACGTGAGCAGTGACAGTGAGCAGTTGAATCAAGACAACAATAGCTGGTTTTTCCGTCAATAATATCAAAGGAGAACATGAGGGATGTGCGCTGAGTGTAGGACACAGTGTTGTCACTGAGGCTGATAATAAAAGTCAGCTTTGACAGTGTGGAAACACAACTGACACACATTTTGGACAACAAAGAAGTTACACCGCAAATCTACTTTGCAAGCTTTTTTTTCAAGTATAGTTTTAAACTAAAGTTGTGGTCAGAAGTTTACATACACTCATCATGGACAAGAATGTCATGGTAATTTTGGGCTTTTAAAGTGCCTGCAAAGCAAATTCAGAGATTTGCTTCAAAACACATTATACATGTTAGATATGCTTTGCTGATCATATGTTAAAATGTGTTCAACCATGTTTTTTTGTTTTTGTTTTTTGTGGAGTTTGACTGCATTTCTGTTTCCCCACAGATTTTTGGTGGGGGGTGGCTTAAACCGAACCCAATTACATACATGGGTTCACTCGTTGAGGCATTAGTATTCGCCTATATAAAGGCGGCGCCGATTTGAATCGCTGCTCCGGAGCAGGAGGTGGCAGTAATGCACCTTTTACGCTGGTTGCCAACAGGTGTTAAACAAGGAGAAGAAGAAAAATAATCTTTTATAATCCCGTCCAAACTTTGAGTCTTGTGAAACAACATTTGTACTAATCCCACTTTTTGTTTGTATTTCTTTAGTTTCCTTTCAAATGGTGTATTGTTGTCGACTATAGAACGTTTCTTTTCATCTAGCTGAATGTTTGTATGTTCCGTGTTGTTCAAGAAAGCTTTAAAAAAAAAACCTTGCAACCACAACTTCCACTTCCCCACGCGATTGAGGCGTGGTTTCAGTGCCTTGAGCCAGCAGAGAGAGGTGGAGAAACGTGCTAATTTTTACATGATTTTGAAACCTAATTTCAAAATCTACATACTTAGCGATGTTTTCAATCATTAATGCTAGGTTTACACATAGGCACGATGCATTTTCCCGTCATTCGTGGCACATTCGTGACATTCCTAGCATGACTTAACGCATCTGAATAGGGTTCTTAACAGCGCGTGTCGGTCCGTGACATTCGTGATATTCGTGGAGCATGTTTTTGGCTGCCAAAAAATCTTCCACGAATGTCACGAATCACCCTCGATTCATGGAGTTCACAACTGAGCATGTCGATTGGTGGTGATTAGTGGTGATTGGTAATAGAGCGTGACAACTTTCGTCGTGACCAAGAACGGCATACGGCGTAGCAGGTGG